>JAJIRX010000668.1:600000-865598 GCA_023853785.1 Psilocybe azurescens | reverse complement strand
CAACTTTCATGGAATGTACATGGAATGACTGGATATAGTTGGAATCTATTCCAACAGTTCTTTTATATTTAATTTTATCAAGTTCAACTTATGTGAAATAGAGTTGGAATAGTTGGAATCCAACTAGAATCCAATTGGATTTCATTTTCTTGTTACTTTAATCCATTCCAGTTGAAGTTAACTAATTGGAATCAACCTGGAATCAATATATAACTGAACTGGAATGTAGCTGGAATCCATGTATGCTGGCTGGACTTGAACAGGACCAGTTGGATTCCAAGTGGAATCCATTGGAATCTATCTACATTCTGGAATGAAGATGGATTCCACCTGGAATCAATGGGGAACAGTAAAGTACTGGAACCTTCAGATCATTGATTCCTCATAAGTCTATCCTTTGCTCTCTCCTCATCCTCTGCTCTTACTCTCTTGCTTGTCTTTTGTTGGTGGCCTTGTCACACTGATTTTAGTGTTGCCCTGACACATTCCCAAAACACAAATAAATATTTCTCTTCTTATTCAGTCAGAATTCCACCAAAAAAACATGACCTCATCAGTCTTTGGTTCTGACAGTCAACAAGGTCTTTACCCCCACCCAGGTATTCCATGTGGAGTCCACCAACTCCAGCATGGAGTTTGGTGACCCTTTTTTGGCAGATGTACCAGCCATTTAAAGGTGGAGGCTCCACCTGAAGTCCAGCTAGAATCCACTCATCCTCCATGTGGGCCAATGTGGAGGATGTGGAACTCCATGTGGACTCCATGTGGAACTTCATGTGGAGTTCCACATTCTCCATATGGATTTTATGTGGATTTAAATCATAAATCATGTATATCAGCATGAATATGCAATTTTAGGGCCAGATTCAAATGGACTCCAGGTGGAGGAAGGTCCCCAGATTTTATTTATATTTTATTATATTTTATTATAGTGTAAAAAAAAATGCACTAGCAGGAATTGAACTTGGGCATCCAAGAACACCAAATACAAGCAATAAACTGACTAGACCATAAAGGCTTTGTTGTCTAATAAAAATTGATGCTCTACATATTGATTCAGATCATTTCTCGGCAATTCTCAGCAAGCATTAAACAATGTCATGTGCATGACTCATTGTTGCCACGTTGATCCATTGGTTACTCAACCACCCCACCTTGCCTTCTGACCACCACCACCACCCTGCTGCTGCTGTCATGCTCACCCCACCACCTTGCTGTTGTTGGTTGGAGCCAGGCACCCACCAACCTGATCTGACTTGCATCGCATCACCACCAACCAAGGCCAGGCATGATGATAACATGTCTGTGTACAATGGCAACGATACTGGACACATGTATGTGGTACAACAACAACGACAACAATGGATCCATATACAATGATGGACCATCTGGAGCCACAGAATGTATGCCAGACAGCCTTCAAAAATGCCTGGGTATGAGCCATTGAGTAGATTTACTGTACCATATCATATGGTACAGTGTAGGCTGCCTAAAATGGAAAGGAAACATTCACTGGTTCAGAGGGACCACTGAACTCATATAAAATGCTACACTGTAGCTATACTTTCTATCATATCATATGTTACAGTGTAACATCAGTATGTGCATGTGACAGACACAGTGGCCACAAAGACAAGGACAACAATGTGTATGGCAGATGTGTACCATGGCCATGACAATGATGACAGGTGCAGCAGATGCATACAGCAGCCACAACAACAATGGCACATACAACATGACTGACATGTTTGGCAGGGGCTACAACCAATATGATCACCCTCCCACCCCCCTTTTTTGATTTTTTACTTTTTTCACTTTTTTTTTTGTTTTTTTTTCTTTTTGTTTTCTCTTTTGTTTTACATTTATATGTTTGTTCATTCATTTAATCCAAGTACATACCCTCCTGCCCAGCTTTTTGTCTGTTATATTTTTGTGTTGTTTTTGTTTCAATGATGGATCTTACAACTAAATAATAATATAGTACATTGCTATTAATATATTATATTACACTCATGAATTTACACTAAGATTAAAAGACTAATATATTCCAGTTGAAATCTAACTGGATTCCATTTCATTTTATGGGAAGTTAAAGTTAAAACTCCAACTGGAGTCCATCTGGAGTCCACCAATCAAATTTAATTTTTTGAACATTTACATATGTTCCAGATGGAGTCCATGTGGAACCCACCACTTTTATATGGAGTTGGTGGACTCCATATGGAATACCTGGGTGGAGGTAAAGTACACCAGTCAACACAGCCTTGGCCTTGACCAGCATTGTCTTTCTTATCCCACAAAGTCGCACTATTCAAGAGGTTCAGTGAACAAGAAACATCTTTGTGAAATGCAGCCCATAGAGCTGAGATTACTTGCGACTAATGCTATTGAGGGAAATGGTGAGGATACAAATGCAAATATTACTTAAAATTAGCGGCAGAAATACCAAACAGATACATGAATTATACAAGTTCCCACATTTTAATTAGGTTAATAGCCTAAAATAGGCATGCCTGCCACTCTTGATCTTATCAACATGGAAAGTGCTCAGCCCATGCATGAGGTATTAACCATCACTCATATTTCCTCCTGATAAGCAAGTAAAACCTTTTAAGAGTCCTGGAAGCACACAAAATTGCATTTAAATATAACTAGACATATTGGTGTGCCATTTTCAATGTAAATGAACTCTCAAATTCACAGGGAGAGCTTTTCAGAACATGAAGGAAAGAGAACCAATTCACTCAGTGTAGATTATTGGTCATGTGTAAGCCTCCTGTGAACAATGTCAAATGATACAGACACACAAGTATGCAAAAGGTTTATTGCTTTGCACTTGATGGTGGTCCATCCTTGAAGTGTTTCTGATATATACTGCTGTGTGCATCCTGGAAAGACATGATATTCTGCATAAGAGGAATCAGAAGGTATTCATACATTCTCTACAAACTATTTCTGGTTCACTCCAAGGCTTATGCTGTATATATCACTAACATTGACATGACCTTTTCTGTGTAGATTTCTGGTGAATCTAGCTTTGAACTGATGGAAGAGCTTTGGAAGTCAAAATCATATCAGATAGGGTGATTAGGATGTATGTTGTTTGGGGTGAGATGCACCACATAATAATGCCCACTATTTGGCTTGTGCATTCCTGTCATTTCACAACCTATTTGGCAGCTCTGAGCACCATGGTATCCTACACAGCCATCAAGTTCAGTCAGGCCTATTGCATCTGCAAGTCCACTAAGTAAGGCAATCCATGAGGTAATTACATGTTGCTTCTCAGTGTCCCAGACAGATAGGCCAGTGTCATCATTCTCATGTTGCAGATCTGAGAGGTGATGAAATCTTTGGAAAGTACAGTACTTTACCATGCCCCACCCATTTCAAATGGAATCCATGGAATCCAGGTGAATTCCAATTTGTTTCCATTTAATGGTTTCAAGTGGAATGGTTGGGAATCATGGAATGAGCCCATTCCAACTGGAATCCAAGTTCATTCCAGCTTATTTCATTCAATAAGACTTTGTGAATTTCACTAAGTCCAACTTTAAATTCACATGGAATGGAATCCAATTGGATTCCAACTGGAACACTTTAATCTTAGCTTAAATTTATGTGACAATGTAATATAATATATTAAAAACTATATACTACATGATTATATACAGGTAAAAATAAAATAAAAACATAATAAAAAAGAAAGAAAAAAACAGAAAAAGGGGGCAGAGGGTACATTGGTAGTGTTGTTGTTCATGTTATCAATGTTGTGGTCAGCCATACCTGTCATGGTATGTGTTGGTGTCACCATCGGGTGTTGTCATCAGCCGTACCCACCATGGTGTGTGTTGGTGTTGTTGTCAGTGTCATCATCGGTGTTGTCCATACATGTTGTGGTATGTGTTGCTACCATTGTTGTGTGTTGTGGTTGCCCCTGTTGTCCTTGCTGTTGCTGTGGTGGTACATGTCATCACAGTCTGTACCCATTGTGGTATGTGTCAGTGTCGTTGTCCACTGTGCCTGTCCTGGTACCCATTGGTGCCTTTGTCGTGGGTCGTTGTGGTCTGTACCTGTCACAGTACATGTCAGTGTCATCATTGGCCCTGTTGTCCTGGCCTTTGCCGTCGCTGTGGTGGTATCCATTGGTGCCATCATTGCAGATTGTCCTTGTCCTCACCCTTGCCCTCACCATCTTTGTCCTTGTCCTTGTCCTTGCCATCCACATCCTTGTCCTTGTCCTTGCCATCCATATCTTCACTGCTGTCCTTGTCCTTGCTGCTGTCCTTGCCCTTGCTGCCATCCTTGCTTTGTCCTTGCTGCCATCCTCACTGTCACCACTGTCCTCAGTACTTTACCATCCCCCACACAGTCCATATGGACTCCAGTGGACTCCAGTGGACTTGATACAGTAAATAAATTCAATCTTAACATAAATTCAGATTAGTGGAATACAGTATATTAATAACTATTTAATACATTACTATCTACATGCGAGGGCCAAGACAAAAGGAAGAAAAAACTAATGAAAAAGCGAATAAAAATAAAAATAAAAAAGGGGGCAGGAGCAGTACTTTACCATTGTACGTGTCGTCCATCAGGTCATTGGTACGTGTCATGCCCTTCATTGTCGCTCTTCACAGCCACTGTCCATGTTGTCTTTGCAGCTGCCATCCGCGTCGTCTTCGCCCTTGACATCGCTGTCACAGCCGCCGTCCTTGTCCCTGTTGCAGCCGCTGTCTGCATCCTTGTTGTTGTTGCAGCTGCCGTCCTGTTGCTGTCGCAACCACTGTCCGTGTCGTTGTCATTGTTGCAGCCACTGTCCCCATCCCTGTTCTTGTCCTTGTCTCTGTCATACCCATCCCCATCCCTCGTCCTTGTCCCTGTTGTACCCAATTGCTGTTGCAGCTGCTGTTGCTGTTCTTGTTGCTGTCACAGCTGTTGTCCTGGTCCTGGTCCCTGTCCTTGTCACCATCCTCATACCCATCCATACCCATCGCCGTCCTTATCGCTGTCACTGCCGCTGTCCTCGTCCTCATTGTATCCACCCTTGCCCTTGCCCTTGCCCTTGTCCTTGTTGTAGCCACCCTTACCCTTGCCCTTGCCCTTGCCCTTGCCCTTGCTCTTGTCCTTGTCCGGGTCATCCTCGCCTATGTCTGGGTGTTACGACAAGTCTTTTTCTTTTCCCTTTCTCTTTTCTTTTTCTTTTTCTTTTCCTTTTCTTTGTCATCCTTCACATCATTGATACAGCATCGTCTGCTCTGATAAACTTTGTTTTCTATCATTCTACGAAACTCCATCATATCTCTGATGGACTTTCACTTCCATCTTTTATGATACATCTTTTGATGAATGTTTGATCTGTTTCCTTTCACTTCCATCTTTTATGATACATCTTTCGATGAACAATTGATCTGTTTCCTCTATTCTTATATACATCTGCTGATGAACATTCAAACTCATTTTAACTTGCTGTACAGTTCATACTATTTATACTAGGAAGGATCCATTGTATTCTTTAGCTAGTTCTTGAGAATCTAACCTCCTCTTACTTGACACCGCTTGGAACTCGCTGTTCTTGACTGCTTGACTGTCGGCTTTATCCATGCATGTGAATATAAGCTTGAAGTTGTAACACTGGGTCCTCACCTATGTCTGGGTCCTTGTCTACATCCAGGTCCTCGCCTATGTCCTTGTCCAGGTCCTTGTCATCACATTTGCAGTTGTCCTCATCTGGGTCCTCATTGTTGCTGTCGTTGTCATTTTCGTTGGCGTGGCCATCGTGGTTGTCGTCATCCTCTGTTGCGTTGGGTTGGCTGTCGCCTGGCTCTGACCGACAAGGTGGTGGTGGTGGTAGTTGGAAGAAAGGGTGGGGTCTGATGGACTGTTATCATGCCAATCGGCCAATGCCAGGCACATGTGTGTGTCACATGTGCCTGTGAAATTTCACCTGGCAGACTGAACAAAATACAAAAATGTATTCATAGGGAGGTTTTGCTCCCATGTAAATTTAACTATTGTTTCATTTAATTGTTATTCCATAGAGTTTATTTCTATTAATTTTACTCTTTTATTTTTGCAATTAATATTAATAACTAATGATCATATGTGTACTTTACCTCCACCCAGGAACTCCATATGGACTCCATCTGGAACATATACAAGTGTTCAAAAATCATCTTTGATAGGTGGAGTTCAAGTGGACTCCAGATGGACTCCAGGTGGACTTCAAGCTGTTCCACTTGTGTCCAACTGGAGGCCAGGTGGAGTTCAATTAGAATCCACCTGGACTGACTTGGTGAATTTTACCAAGTCCAGCTATAGCTAGATTTTAATTGGAATGTATTTTCTTAGGGCAAATTCATGCAATAATATGTGATATATACATATATAATATATTGAAAACTATATACTACATTGTTACCTACAATATTATCTACTAATGAAGTTGATCAGTGAAACATGAAAAAATATAGAAAAGAAATAAAAGAAAAACATATGAAATAGAGGAAAAAAAGTAGACAAGAGGATACATAGTTGGGTTAAATAAACATAGAAACATATAAACAATAAAAAAAAAAGAGAAAATGAGACAAAAAAAATAGAAAAAGGGGGCAAGACATTGGCCATGTCGCTCGTAGCCCTGCTGTACATGTTGTCGTCATCGTGGTGGCCGTCGTACATGCTGCGATGGCCTTCGTACATGTTGTGGTGGCCGTTGTGCGTGTCCGTCGTGTCTGTCATATGCGTTGTCATTGTCGCTGGTGGCCACTGTACATGTCATTGTTGTCGTTATCGCAGTGGCTGCTGTACATGTCGTGGTGGCCACCATGCATGTCCAGCATGTTGGCGTGTCCATCGCGTGTGTCGTACATGTCATTGTTGTCGCGGTGGCCACTGTACGTGTTGTTGTCGCCGTTATCGCAGTGGCCGCTGTACGTGTCGTGGTGGCCGCCATGCGTGTCCAGCGTGTTGGCATGTCCATCGTGGTCTGTCGCACGCCGTCGCCGTTGTCACGGTGGCCTCTGTACATGGTGTCGCCGTCATTATCACGATGGCCGCTGTACATGTTGTTGTTGTTGTTGTTGTAGTGGCCGTTGTACATGTCATTGTTGTTGTTGTGGTGTTCGTACCTGTCATTGTCATTGTTGTCTGTACACATCCTGTGTGCCGTCATACTCATTGCTGTATGTGCCAGTCATCATTGTCGTTGTCGGCCTATGCAAAAAAAGAGGGAGGGGGAGCGGTTAGTGGCGGCGGTATGCAGAATTTGCAACTTACCTGGGGTCGTGGCCTCATTCCTTGTTTGCATCACCTCCCATTGTTCTGCCTTGTTCCATGTTTGCCTAACCTCGCCTTGTTCCTTGTTCCCCACCCGTCTCATTCCGCCCTGTTCCGTACTCACCTTCCTTCGTTCGCAGGTTCTTTGTCGGCCTCGGTTCATTGCAATGCAATGCGATGTGTGTCGGGTCGGGTTGGCGTGGGCCTGGCTCCAACTGACAACGGTGAGGGTGGGGGGCACGCACAACGGCGGCAGTGGGGTGGTGGTGGTCGGAGGAAGAGGTGGGGTGGTGGAAATAATAAACAGACCGACGTGGCATCAATAAGTCACATATGTGATGTTATTTGTCACTTGCTGAGAAATGCCAATTGAATAGCTGTATTGGTATGTAGGCCATCAAATTTTAGGCAATCACAAAGCCCATATAGCTTAGTTAGTTTAGCGTTAATGTCTGGTGTTCTCAGAGGCCAGAGTTCAATTCCTGTTGGTGTTTTTTTTTTTTGCACTATAATAAAATATAATAAAATATAAATAAAATCTGGGGATCTTCCTCCACCTGGAGTCTATTTGAAATTGATGCTGGAATAGTGTGTTCATGCTGATACACATGCTTCATGAGTCAAATCCACATGGAATCCATATGGAGGATGGGAGACTCAAATGAAGTTCCACATGGAGTCCACATGGAGTTCCACATCCTCCACATTGGTCCATATGGAGGATGAGTCAATTCCAGCTGGACTCCATATGGAGTCTCCACCTCTAAATGGCTGGGACACCTGCCAAAAAAAAGGTCGCTAAACTCCATGTGGACTCCATCAACTCCATGCCGGAGTTGGTGGACTCCACATGGAATACCTGGGTGAGGGTAAAGACCTTGATCATACTTCGGATATTGTGTTAATTATTGCATCCAGTGGACTCCAGTGGATTCAACTGGACTCTACTGAACTCCACTGGACTGTGCTAATAAATATATTATTTGTTGTTGTTCAGTGAATATTTAAGCCCCAGTCCACTGGACTCATAATCCACTGGACTGAGACTGGACTGAAATTTTGGCAGGAGTCCAGTGCAAGTCCAGTGGACTCCAGTGGACTGCAGTCCAGTTCCAGTCCAGTGGACTAGACAATCTGTCAGCCAGTTTGGCTGGACAGAGAGTCCACTGGAGTCCATATGGATTGTGTGGGGAAAGGAAAGACCCTGCTGTCCTTGCCCTCATCCTGGTCCACACCGGTGTCTTGGTCCTTGCTGTTGCAGTCCTGGTCCTAGCTGTTGTCCTTGCGGTCCCTCACAGTCCTTTCCCTTGCCCTTGCCCTTGCCCTCACAGTCCTCATTGTTGTTCTCATTGCCCTCGTTGTTGTGGTTGCGGTCGTCCGATCCTTGTCTGCCTTGTTGTTGCTGTCGCAGTTGTCCTCATCTGTGACCTTGTTGTCAGTGTTGTCCACATCAGTGTGGCTGTTGTGGTTGTTCTCATCCTCTGTCATGTCGGGTTGGCTCTTGCCTGGCTCTGACTGATGAGGCGGTTGTGATGGTGGAAGAAGAAAGGGTGGGGGTCAGAATCAACAACAGACTGATGTGGCATCAACATGTCATGTGTGCATTGTTGTTTGGCCCATGTCAAGCAGTGCTGAGAAATTTGGCTGCATCAGTATGTATTTAACTAATTTTTTATTTTCTATAAGCCTTTGCGGCTCAGTTGGTTTATCCTGCTAATGTTCAGTGTTCTCCAATGCCTGAGTTCAATTCCCATTTGTGTCTTTTTTTTTTCTATACTAGTATAAATTATAATAAATTATAATAGAAATAATGGGATATCATCTCACTTGGATTCCACTTTATTCCATTGGAATGGACCTATATTGGACCAAACCCAATGCAATATAGGATATTCCAGTTGGATTCCAGCCATTCCATTGGAATGAAACTGGAATATTCCATTTGGAATGGGTTATTTTCTGGAATCCAATTGGAATCCATGTTCATTCACCCATACAAAATAGCAGGGTGTATGATATGAGATTTCAGACTGGAATAGGTGGGGAAGGTAAAGACCTCAGAAAGTATATGAATACAGGTGCTTTGGCTTGTGGGGACCAGGAATAAAAGTCCAGGGAAAAAGTGTTTCTTCATGTAACATGTTGTTGGGTCATAGTCCATGACAATCCAAATTGCAATCCAAGTGTCAGATTTCTTATTTTGGTAGAGCTGAGCACCGTCAATGGAAAAGATGACTGTCATGTCGTCTTCGGTGAGGTTTTTGCATAAATCTAAAGTGTCCTGGCCAGAGAAAATGTTGTCATAAACAAGGTCATAGCCTTTGTCATCCGAAGAATTGAATGCCTCTATAATCTCGGCGATTTATGGTCTCAGTAATGTATTGCTCAAGCTCCTTCTGGAGATCGACGGAGAGCTTGTAACTGTGGTCCCAGAGGTATAGTACAGGCTTGTTGGCAAGGATCCTTCTAGCCCAAGGATGCATATTTTCCAACATTGTAGCGTGGCTCAGAGCACACATGGCATGACTCTAGATCAGCAAAGGGCCAGTGAAAGCATGGCAGCCATTGATGCACATATAGTCCAAAATAGCGCAGACTCCAGTGATTTTTGCGACCAGATTTTTGACGTCGTAATAGGATAGCACGGCTACGTCTGGACAACGCAGGGAGAATTCCTCACGAAAGTCAGTGTAAGTTTGCTCTGAGGCATTACTGCAGGACAAAAACAATTGAGTGATAGATATGTATCAGGGTCTGAGATGTCGACATGTCCTTCCTCGGGATGTCTGAGATAGTCAATTGTTCTATCATCAAGCCCGCCGTTATCGAGTGTAGCGCGTGAGACTTCATTAATAAATTCCTAAGTAAAGGGAGATGTTCAATGAGCGAAAAGTGCTGTTGTGGCTCCTGCGCCTCTGGGTCGTCTCCTAATATCTCGGGCTCTGGACTTCTAACAATTTCGGCTCTCTGTTGTTCCTGTTCTTCCCAAGAGAGTTCTCCCTCGTCTTCTTCAAACTGCCCCTGGAATCTGTCCTGATCATAGTCTTCTTCGTCTACTTCAGAGTCATGTACTTGATTTTGGAGTTCCTACATATAAAATTTGAGGTTTCTCCGATTATCCTCGCGGGTGCTTGCAACATATACATTGTACAGGTTCGCTGTTTCTTCAATACTTAGTTGCATTTCCTGGTTCTGGGGTGAGTTATCAACCGTATTTACGGCTGTGACAATTTGATCGTCCTCCGGTTCATTTGGGACGTTCTGAATTTTCATTTCCATATGAAAGTTGAATTTAAACAAATGCTCTCTCTATCTAGAACAACAGGAAAATGCTAAACATACTGGAGAAGGAGCATCAATTCGGCGTCGTTTCCTCTGCCCTAGTGATTCCTCTGTGCCATCCATTTCTTCTTCATCTTCTTACTGCTTATCTCCATCCCATTCCAATCCGCTGAAGCTTTCCCTCTGCTCCCCTTCCCTTGCGGTTGCCCACTCATCAAATGTTGGGAAATCGGGTGCCTTTCGATGTCGAGCGACAACATTGGCACTCATAATGGCGCCATTGCATCTGACACAATAGCACGGTTTCCTGGGTCTTTTAGGGGCATAGTTGCAAAAGAGCCAGGCAATGAGCAGAATGGTTGAAATCAGTGCGAAGAACGATCAAGTCGACAGGCGATGTGTGCAATCTACTTCTTGATCGGATCGGAGCTTTAAAATCAGTGCTGCTGGCATGAGCGGAGATGAGCGGATCAGCGCCGATTTTGGCCTGCCACACGGATTCCCGCGGACATTCTCAGCTCGTTTCGGAACGGTGCAGAGTCGGTTTTCACTGGGGATCAAGGTTTGGTCCGTATTTCCCTGGCTTCTCATGATTTTTTGCCTGCCTCACACTCATCAAAAAAATTCGCAGAAAAACAAACTAAGTGATGGCACGCCCTCTTCCTCACTCTCTTTTTCTGTCCAAGCTACCCTCGCTCTCGCGCGCGAGAAAATCATCCATAGCTCATCAATCTTCTGATAAACGAGCCTCTCGGTTTCCCCGAATTCTCTGGTTGTTCTGACATTCATGGGTGTCAGATCAAACGAACAGCGGCCATTACCAGATGCACCGCACAGGCCTTTTCACACTTTGTCGATAATGGCTCCAAGGACACATGGTTCTGTAGGTCTTGCATGACAATCATCACGAAACAGACAGTGCACGGGAGGCAGGCATTGTGGGATAAACGACCATCCTTCTTTGGGCTTCCTAACTGGGAAGAACTAAAGGATTCGGATGAGTGAGCATTAACATTGTACAGCTCCCGTCCTGACTGCGAATGGGGAATGAATTGACACGCAACCATATATCTTTATTGTTGGTTCCCACTCACACAGGCTCGAAGGATGCATCGTGTACCCGGTTCTCTGCGCCACGAGTATAGATTAAGAACAAGTTCGCCACTGCGCCTTCCGTGGATGCCCGAAGCATTATGCTCAATGTGAATCTACGTTGCCGGACTTGATGTCCTCCCATTTACCAGCCGTTTTAGAGTAGTAATAAGCCTTCGAATGTGACACCTGGATATGCAGAACTTAAAACGCACGTCCGGCGCACATGTAGCTGTAATCGGGTTGTTGGATATGTTGCGTGCCGTGACGGGTCTACTGTATACGAGTATTGTCATTACGTTCTTCTGTAGCATCGAGCTGTCTCTGAGACCAGGTCATTTCATATCGATGACCCATTGGCAATGACCCGAGGGTCTTAAATATGGCTGCTGCGGTCATATTAGACTTTCTGAGTGTTGTCAGGTCACCACCAATCGCTATTGTAACTTGCTCCATACCGTTTTCACATCTGCGAGTCGGCCAGCTATGTATGCCTCGGAATGCAAAGATGATCTTTAATCACAATAAATACAAAACGATAATTTAAATAAATATAACTTGTCTACGATAGCATAAGGACGAGGAAATCTTCAAATCGGTCTTTCTAATGTTTAAATCACACCCCAGAGTCGGGAAGAAGCACCAGCTCATGTTGATTCTAAGCATCTTCTTTGACAAAATCCGCAACTGCGCAAAGACGAGCGTCAGTGACAGGAAAAACAGAATAAAATGTAGACTCCGACCTTTCTCTCCAATGACATACGCGATTGCTATTTGTTAGTGTGTAAGTTCTCATATAAGCAAATATAGCTCGTCATTAAAACATACTTTGAGGATGGGCGGCAATATGGAGAGGAATGATAGAAAGATCGGCGACGCGCAGGTTCGCGGTACCGTACACCTAAGGAGTACTCAGTACCTTAATTTGCATGCGCAGTTCAGGCATCTCACTTTAAGCCTTGGGTCGACGACTCCCTGTTTATTCCGTGGAAGCATCGAGCAACTGCCAACAGCATCTACAATGGAAGTTAGACATATAAATTAATAACAAATGGGATGGACTGTACGGCCGCCGTTTTCAACGTTGTTTTTCAAAAATTCTGCATAGTTTCCGGTGAGTCAAGAAGGAATAAGCGAAAATTTACTACTTGGCTTACCCTTGATCTGCGCGTCCGTCTGACATTCTGGACCAGGTAGCACCTCACAGACTATTGCCGACTTTAGTGGTTCGACCTCTAGCATCTTGCGACTGAAGTTGAAGTTCTGTAGAAGAATTTCAAGGTCTATCATAGACCACTGTTCAGACCATGGCTCTCCAGAATGGACGTCAATACACACCGGCTTCACTTTCAAGATGGTGGGGATCTATCATGGGATTCTTCGTCGGGTCTCTGCTTAGTGCATGCTGATGCCGGCAGAAGAATCAATGACAAAATTCTCTGTAAAAAAAAGCAAGGATGGCTTACGATAGAGCCTCGAGAGAAGGGGTGGTTTAGATAACTTCCTAGACTAATATAGGCTTTACCCGGTTTCGTCGGAGCTACAGAGGTATTTATACCTAGATCATTAACAAGTGAATATGTCGAGAAGGCTCACCTCCAGGAGCTGATCCAGGCCAAAGGACGAGTTCGCAGTCGGGTATGGTATCATCTCGCAAGGCCTCAGTCTGAAGTTGAAGTTGTGTCAGTTGACCGGGGGCTAACAAACCCTGTTTCTCTTGCAGGTCCACCTCTTGTTCCACTTTATTCACCAATGCAGAGGCCTCGCTCGGATATATCTGCTGAAGTGGAAAGTATGCGAACGATGAAAGAGAGTTGCGACATATACCCTGCCCACGCGAACTTGAATACAGATTCAACTTGAGTAAGATGAAAAGTGACTTGTCGAAAAAGTGTAACTCAACTGGAGAGCCCTCGCTTTGGCCGCGTAATTCGGATCGCGTAATAAATCGAATGTCTCGTGGGATGTCCCGCCTTCAAGCTCGTAAGGACCTAGGGTGTTAAAGAGATGGTCTTGGACGTTTTCTCCAACGCCAGGAAGGTCCACCTCTACGTCGATTCCGAGGTTAGACAGCACACCAGGCCGTCCAATACCCGAAAGCTCCAGTATCTGCGGTGATTTGACTGTTCTGAAATGGGAGGCTAGTCAGTGAGTGAATGTAAATATAGTTCTATCATGCGTACCCGGCGCTCAAAATGACCTCTTTTGAAACTTTAATACGATATGCCCTGCCACCATAAATAAACTCGACGCCAGTGATGGTCCTATCTCGGCCTGTACGTGCTGGTCCAAGGATAACACGAGCAACCAAGGCCCGTGTCAGAACCTTACAGTTGATTAGTAAATGAGAGGGAAAGATGATATAATACGTGAGGCTTACATAAAGGTTGCTACGGTTTATGTTTGGCATCAAGTACGCAGCTACAGATGAACATCGCGTCCACGTCTGAGGATCAAGATTGGACGTTGCCATCCAGGAACCATTAATCTAAATATAACTTTGTTAATAATTCTTCGACCAAACGTTAAACAAGGACCTACGTCGCCTCCGTATGCGTCCTGAACTGCCCTCAGACCCATGTTGCGCATTGTTTCTTGAAATAGAATATCCAGAGTGTAGAAATGAGGCGCAATAGTGACTTGGACAGGCCCCGTTGACCCTCTATGTCTGAGGTTAACTGAATGAGGGTACCTATCAGTTACTTCTGACCGTGGAGGATGGAATCTGGAATGAAAATGAAACAGCTGATCAGCTTCAATCTAATTGATGAACTGGTATGCATACGTTTCCGATTTTTTGAATATTTCTCAAAGTCTTCCCAGTTCCATCCAGGGTTACCAAGCTGCTCGATCGCATCGATATCCTTTGCTGGAGGTCTTGTCCACGCATAGAAATTCATGGCCGAGGAACCACCTAAAGAAATTCTTAATACACGCGGGAATCAGTATTTCTGCCAACACTCACCTAGACCCTTTCCACGACTCCACATAATTTCCCTATCGTTAACATTCTTCTGCTTGACGGTGAGGAACGACCAATCATACTGAGGTTCAATATTTAATGTCAGTAACGAGGTGACACATGAGATGGCTTGTGCAATACCTTGGGATTGCCCAATGTTTGACCAAACTGGGCTGGGATATCTATTCTGGGATCACCGAGATTCGCGTTCCCGGCTTCCAAGACAAGAACCGATGCAGATGAGTTCTCTGATAGGCGTGCAGCAGCAGCCAAACCAGATGTCTGGAGATATGAATTATTTATACCAGAACACTGGCGTGAGGATAATTGACGTACCCCTCCTCCAATCACGACATAGTCATAAGACCTTAGGATAGCCGCCTCAATAGTGATAAAAGGCATTTTTCGGAGTTGTGGTAAGACGTATCCTGTGTATGTTTTTATCAAACGTGGATTGGAGCGCCTTTTATTCAAATCACGAACGGCCTGATATCTCACAAACTGTACTTAAATGGAGGTTAAACAAGATGGGCAAAAGATAGGGTCAAACAATGATTGCCGAGTGACAAAATTTGGCACTGTTGAAATGAATATATCTCTCAGTTCAATCAAAATTGTATGCGTATACAGCAAGCTGGAACTATATTTAGTAGTTACGACCTGAAGCTTGCCCTGTATGTTATTTCGCTCAATGTTTTATATTGATTCCACACGGAAGCAGGAACTATTAAACTACCGTGGTCTATCGAGCTAGATTAGTAAGCAATTAGTCAGCTATGCCTACTTGCAGTCTGCACGTAGTGGACGAATCAACCACGACAAGATAACAAAGATGGCGTTATTGGAACATTAAAAGGTACAACTGTGGCTGGATTAGATCCATAGTCACCTACGGTTGTCCAATTCCGCCGCATTCCGATTTAGATGCAAAACCTCGTTACAACAGGCCATCGGGCATCCAGGAGACCAAACGCAAACAAAAGGCCGATGAAAACTCGATCTTACGCGTTCGTTATAGAATATGTAGGGTCCGTCGCTGTAATTGACCCATGGTTATACATTACTCAGATGAAAACAAGTCTGTCAAGGACGAGATCCGCTACCAGTTCAAAAGAAGAATATCGATGCGTTGATCATTGATTTCTACTCGGCGAAGCCTGATGCCGAGAACCGTGAGATCGGCCTTCGAATCAACGCATGAAACAAGAGCATATTGTAAGTATGTTGCATATTGATAAATGGATATAGAGATTACTTACTGAAACGTACCGACAATAGACGCCACATTGGAAAGATTATGCTATTATCGTTGATGTTCTGCAGGTAATGGTCATAACTCAGTGAATCAAGTCACTACTTGTCACCCGTCAGATCCATACAGCAAGAAGCACGGTAAATGACTTACAAGAGAACATTTTAATCAATAAAGAAGCGTCCGTGAAAATTTGTGAACTTGAAGAGTTAACGATGAAGGCATGCACGGAAACGCGAAAACATGATCAGTCGGACGTAGTCGCATAGGCTTTTAAGCCATGTTGCGAATCAAGACGATAAGAAAAAATTTCACTGTCCCTCCACTGATCACACCAGCCCATTCCTCGGTAGACCGGCGACCATTCTTTTACAGAGCGCTTATTTGGGAATGACCGAAGTTTGCTTTATCTCGAAGCCTTTGAAAGTAACCAGGAATCCTATCGTTCGAGAAACCTTCAGGCCAGTGCTGATTAAAATGCAGCATAATTAATATGTAGAGTGTCATATATATAAACCATTATCTCATAATTCTGACTTTCCCATATTTGGTGGTACCGTCTCCGGGGCGTAGAATCAATCCTTATGCGATATGCTTTGCGTTATGCACTGGGCATGAATAAACCCCTACTGTGGACAGAAATCACCTGCGGGGATAGTTGCTTCCACGAGCGCACCTCACTGATATCCTGCTCAGCAAAGAATGGTACAAGGATCACATCATTACTAAAATAAAAACTGCTGCTAACATTGACACGCATGACCAGGGTGTGACTCCCAGGGGAAATCGACGAGTGGTCTATGCTAGAGATGCCGTCTTCTTCGCCGTATCTAGTTTTAGAAGTGGTAGCTGATGTTCCTGTGATTCAAGGCAGCCTTTCAGATAAGTTCCCCGCCTGTTTGCTATAATTAATGATCTTATATGAGCTGGAATACAGGATAGCAAAGCACCAGTACTCGTTCCAATTCTGCCAGTCTGCTAACATTCTCTGAATGATCGGAGAGCACTACCGGTACCTAGATATCTCCAGGCTAAAAGAACGCCAACTGACCATGTTCAGAATAAAAACAGTATCTCATTCTATTGTGAAACGATATAATGAGCAATGCAGCTCCGAAAATGCCGCAGACGATGACGGAAGTTGTATTATCCGTCGAATAGTTGTGATGACGAGACTTTGTGAAGATAATTCCATGCTTCATCCGCACTGTAGTTGTAACACTGAAGAGTCACCTTGCAGAACGGAGCTTCATCCGTGAAGAATCAAATGAGTCCAGATGGATAAAATTAGAGCTCGATGTCTGTGACCATCAGAAGTAGACGTTATTTGAAGATATTGACCGTGCACGAACGTTTGATCGTTGGGATGGATCCGATCAGTGTCATTCGCATTCCATCTCCCAGTCTCTATAAAGTGGTCTTGCCCTGGTATTACTGGATATACATCAATGCAGACTGAGGGGTTTTCTAAACATTGAGTGGATGAACGCGATAGCGCGTCACCACCGAGAAAGTTGATTGATCCAGGATAAATGCCCCAGCCAAGCACAACTTGATCGCCTGGGGACCCTTGATTACTGGCAGCTGGTTAACTCCGTCGCTTCATTAAAGTCTGATTGCATGTCTATATCCATGATAGCCACAGCTACTGTGAATCATGAACATGACCTAGAATCATTCGGATTGTTCCATTGACCATTGATTGGTGATTGGTGTGAGCCTGAGTAGGTATCAGGCGCCTGTGGAGATCTTCTCTGAGAAATTGCTAAAAAGGATTGTCCTACTTAGGTGCAAAATCTAGCCATGATGATCGGGTCAAGTACCGAGAGATGCGTATCTTGCGCGCGCTGACTTTGTCTCGCAATCTCTCCGGAGTCATGGCGGTCTTTCAGGGCACTCAATGGTCAGTTCGAATACTAAAGAAGAGTAATCGCAATTGCGATGCACAGATACTGTACGGACATCTAATGGATTGGATTCGATATTTCCCACTCCCAACTGTACAGAGAAGCCAAAGTAATCTGCTCAACTTAGTGGTGGCATCTGTGATTTGTGAGTATTTGGCTAGGCTGATCAATAACTTGATGAGAAACATATACCCGGAGTCACTCGCTGTGGTCCTGAAAACAGTGTGAATGCTAGGCCGAGTCCGATTAGTTTCAGATGTAGGGGGTGTTGGTAAGTAATAACGGATGTTGTGTGCGAGTAAAGGAGTATCAGTACGTGATAACACGACCAAGACGTACACTGGAGGTACTTCTATCGCAATGGACTAAAAACATCATTTTTAGCAATCTGCTCAGCGTCTCCTTAAAGGATGATAAGATCTGGGAAAACCCACCTCCATGGCGAGGTATATTGAATTTTCTACATATGATTTAATCTTTTCTGTTTCGACATACAGTCGACTCCCTATAACACATACCCCTCCGTGGACAACCCAGGGTAGTAGCATATGTCATCAGAATTTGCGTTTCGAGCATGTGCTAAAAATAAATTTCATGATCTCTAAGAAAAGCCCGTTGAACTGAGTCCATTATATTCAAAAGGCACTTCTTTGATGAAACAGGCCAAAGTATAAGCAATGGTAGGCTTTCAGGTTTTCGACTTATCTGCTGTATGGCTGACGTCACGTGCAACCGAGTCAAATGAAGTCGTAGTAAATAATTGTCAAGTACGTCAGTTATTTACTGAGAGGCCCCTTGGGTCTCTACTGTGATAACCACCAATTCAATTGAACAAACAACATTGCAACATTATTAAGTGTGCACAATTTGCAGTTTCTAGATCAGTATGCATAATGGAGCCATGTGTTACGGGAATCGATGTATGTTGAAGTTAGATATCAATTGTAAAATATGAATAGTGGTCGTGGAGGTACAGTAATCAGTGCCGATGGCTGGCCCATACTGATGCATTCTCGCATCGTGAATTTGACGAACTGGACGTCAATAAATCAGTTGTGTCGTACGACTTTTTTCGGAAGTCGGGGTGTCCTATCTTTCAGGTTTACACTCGCTGCTCCCTCACTTTGATGTAATTTCTGACTTCGAGAATGGAATGTTCCCGACTCCAGTCAGTGTCTTTGGTGGATCTGAACAGTTGGGCCGACTCGACCGTCTTTGATAATCATAGGTGTATGTAGACGATAAGCAATAACCTGAAAGTATAACACAAATACTCACGACTACGGCCATCTACGTCAACAATCGAGTGTGGTCCATATACCGTTTCCGTTCTCATCGCGCACGTAATATGTTGTGATGCTTTCACCGCAGCCAAATATATCACTCAATACAGAATGTGTAGCTCTTGAGAAGCCTGATGACCATCAATGTCAACAAAATCGCCGCTCTTACGTGCTGTCTATATACGACGTCCGTTCGGGTCGCGTATTCGGCACTTCCTCAATGCTCCCTTTCACAATTGTATTGATTCAAGAATGATGTATACAGGGCTTGTCTAAATAGACGCATGGGCAGGAGAACGTTGAGATTGGTTGATTGATGAGCGCTTGAGATGCATGACTGTCTCATGGGGGATGGTATTTGTCCACGGTGATTCTTCGTGGTGTTATAGCTCCACAATGGAATGGTAAGAGATTTTTGATTCTATATTCTTGCTTATGCTAGTGGCTCGCATAGCCTATCAGGAATCTTTAGAATGAAATGCCTTCCTACAGCATTTTTGACACTGAGGCACTAAGTAAACTAAATATAGCAGCCAACAACAGTTCCTGCAAACCTTATAATATTTTTGGAATTTCGCATGGTTTCGAGGTCAGTCTATAACGGAGGATTGAAAACACCTTCGTTAGAATGTGCCGGTGCGACACCTACGATACACTTTCCCAGACGGACTCTATTTTGATGGCCAGTACCTCACTGGGGACCTATCCGATCATTCAATCTCCGACGGCGGTACGGTTCCAAAAACTTTAGAAAACGATCCAGCCTTCTAAACCCAACAGAGGTGCTCCTGTCTGTATGATATAAATTATTGATGAAGCATAGCATTCGGATTAGTGGATGCGAGGTGTTTTAGGTGTTGTGTAAATCATTCCGAACAGCAGGCTTCTCTCAGATCTTCAAGGAGTTCGGGCTCAAGGTCGGGCAGTAATATTGATGCAAATCAGGAACAGTAGAGATAAATCAGAACCATAGTATTCAATCAAATGTTTCGCGAAGACTAGACATTTGTGAGGCAGCGATGAAACTACACTTCCAGGCTACATGTACTAATCATGCAGTGGTGAAAACGAGGGTCACGTGCGCTGGTCCGGATTAAAGGATCCGGCTACGATTACAGAATATGGCTTCACAGGGACGCTTTATCAGGCTGTACAGTGTCTTTAACAATACGGCTTTCGTACACAATTTCGAAAATTACTCATTGAACCCTGCGTGTCTTAGTCTCAATATAATCATGGCTTGAGGCACGATTTGAACCCTGGCCAGACAGCCGACTCTAATTAAGATTTGCAATGTATAGAATATAGCTTTGCTGATCTGTATTTGACTGTGATCCATGATTTACGAGGCTTATTTCTATTGCCATTTCAACAAAGAATTAGCATTGATTTAACAATTAAATAGTTTCTTGTTTTGAGATAGAAGGCATCAGATATGAGCATTAACAACTCCTTCAGTGAGCTCGAGCCTGCTGCAAGATAGTAGATAAGCGACCCTATGGTGCTGATAGAGACCACGAACAATCAGCCTCAACAATCTTAATCAGAACCTGATGGAATGGTACAAGTAAAATCACAGTGACGGCACTCATATCCCAGATAGCTGTTGAGTATTCAAAAGGCTTACGATTGACCTCTTGTGAAATCGGAGGAGAGAAAAGGAGCAGCGCGAGCACGTACTTCCAACGAACATCGCCGACTGTGAAACTCTTACCGTGCACAAATTCGGACATGCCGGTGATCATAGTGCTCCTGAGGTGCAAGCCGTTCCATCGCCAATAGGAATGGTGTAATACCTGCACTAAAGAGTCCAAGCAATCCAGAAGGAATGACGACAATCCGCAGTCCTGCTCAGTTTATTTGGCTTTGAAATGATTCGTCGATGGACCGCGCTTAAGTTCAGTGCAAATATAGTATAACCCAATGGGCCAGCTAGATGGAAAGCCGTCGATCGGACATATTGTACAAGTTGAACATTTCCAGTCCTCCGGATACTATATAAATACACACTAAGCTATACAACGACGGTACTACGAACAGGCTGCATGCAGCTGAGACCAGAAGATGCGATGCGAGTGGTGGTGATATGGATAAGGGCATATACATAAATTCTACAAATAATGCTTGTTGACGTTCGGTGTGATGTTGGGTGTGATATTGGATGCTGGATGATGAAGTGAATATCAGTCGAAAGGAAAGCTGAGAAGATGCAGAATGCAGAACCGAAAACGAACTGCAGAGTATATACAAACTGACGTGAAACACGTCAAAGGATGTTATAAAAAATCAGAGATTCAAAGCCAGTCATTATATCATAAAGTCTAAAAGGAAATAAGAACGAAGAACGAAGAACGAAGAACGAAGAAGAAAGAAGAGAAGAGTTGAACCAAGACCTGCTAACCCCACACCCCTGCCAGGCACCTCCAATCTTCCCTCCTCCCTCCTCCTCTCCCACACCAACCCACCGGCGCACCAACCTACGCCCAACCGCACCCACCTACTTACAGAGGCTTCCACCCCTCCCCAGCAGGCCATTTCAAATTATCCTTCTCCAGCAGCTCTTCCCGCGTCTCGAACACGTTCACGTTTGCACCCCTCACACTAGCGCCAACACCCTCTCTATCCCTATCCCTGTCCCGCACACCTTTACGCCTCCCAACATCCATGCCCATGCCCATCCCACGACTCTTCCTCCACTGCTCCGATTCATCTCCCTCTTGATCCAGCTCCCCATCTTGGCTCGTGTCCACTGACGGACTGTCCACATCCATACCGGGCCCCTCATCCCCGCATCCTGCGCGCCCCTCCTCTTCTTCCTCTATCCCTCCCCCTGCCCCTGTCACTCCCTCCCTCTCGCCCACCAGCCCCGCCCCCTCCCCCGGCCCTAACAAGCCCCTCCTCCTCCTCCCTCTCCTCTTCCCCCTTTTGCCCACATGCACCGCGGGCTCCCGGACGAACCCCCGCCGCGAAAGCCCTGCCTCAGCTTTATACCGCGCCCTGTCGAGGTCCGCCGCGATGCTCCTGTTCAGGCTGTTCAGGTTGTCCAGGAGCGGCTCGATCGAGCGCCGGATTGTCGAGAGCGGGGAGTCGGTTGTCGCTGCCGCCGCCGTTGTGTTTTGGTCACGTAAACTGAGCGTCGAGTGCGCGTCATAGCCATAATCGCGCTCGTCGTCATCCTTCGACCAAGCACCGCCCGCCGTCGCGGTGCTCAACGACGAGCGCCGGCGTCCAGGCGTGCTCGTGCTCACCGTCGCATGCCTTCCCAGCCCAAACCCCGTCCCCGCCCCCGCGGCCTTACCAGGCGATACAGGCGGCGGTTGGTACTGCTGATACCCTTGGTACAAGTTCAGATTCGAGGTGGAGTTGGGGAGAACCTGCACGCTCTCTGGCCTGCGCCTGCGCACAGGCGGTGGCGGCGCAGGGAGTTACCCGCCCCCATCCCTGTCCCGATACCTGGAGCGGAGGTTTTACCAGGGCTCGCGCTTGGACTCGTCTGGTGCATTGACCGCGAGCGGAAAACCCGTGGATAATGTCCCCCAAGCCATTTGCACTCGGAGTCGAGGTCGCGTTCGCGTGTGCAGCGGCACCGCCGTCGGGATGGGGATGGGGAAGAGAAGGAGGGGGCGGTGGCGGTTTGCGGTCGGGATGCGTAGGCGGTGGATACTGCTGCTGGCTATTTGTCGGGATGCTGGCACTAGTCATGCTCATGCTCATACTCCTAACCTGCCCGCGGACGCGCGAGCCAGGCCTCGACCCCGCAAGGGAACTCGACGAGGAGGAACCAGACAGCGGCGTCGCGTATCGCGAAGAGTCCCTTTCAGCCAAGGGCGACTGCGGAGGGGAGTCCGTCGTCGGCGCCTGCCCGAGCCCGTGCATGAACGCGTGGTTCGGATGTCGGGGGTGGGGATGCGCAGGCACAGCGTCGACGGGCGAGCGGAAGGGGCTCACCCCAACACCAGTTCCAGCACCAACACCAAACGGATCCGAAAGCGACTGCGCATGAGCACGCACATCAACATGCGCTCGCGCGACCTGCTCCATCGAGCTCGCCGACATCGGCGGGGACGGCGCGAGTTCCCTTTCCCTGTGCATGTCTCTTTGCCTCAGTGTCCCTCCGCGACTCTGCTCTTTCTCCGAATCCCTATCTCTCTCCTTCTCCTTCTCGAGATAGAGGGGCTGCGGACGTGTATGTGCATGTTGCTGACTCTGCTGCGTCCGTCGCCGAGGAAGAGGCGGTGCCACGCGCTCATCCGTGGAGGACGCCGAGGCCGAGGAGGCGTACATCCTTGCAGGGGACTCACTGCGCAGATATTGGTTTTGATTCGACGTATTGGTGTTCGTGTTCGTGCCTGTGAATAATGACGTAGCATAAGCATCGTACTGCGAGTGTGACCAAACAGCAAATACAAAAAGAAAGGGGGACAGAGGTTGGAGAAAAATGAGAAAGAGAGAAGGAGAACAAGAGAACAAGAGGTATTATAGAAAACACGAAAAACGCAAAGACAACCAAAAAATTTTAAGAAAAAATTTGGAGAAAGAGAAAGAGAACAAGAGAAGACTGAGAAAACAGGTTCCAACGTGAACGTGAACGTGAACCCGAAAAAAGCAGAATGTGTAAAATCGAGAGGTAGGTATAGGCATCGACAAACCAATAAGTGCAGAAACGTCAGGATAGAGAAGAAATAAAGAAGATACGAATTTGAAAACAGATGACGGAAGCGAAAAACAAGAACAAAATATCAGAAAGCGGGAACGAGAACGAGAAAAAGAACAAGAACAAGGGATAGGGAATAAAAACAGGAACAGGAACAGTGACGCGGAAGAACGACAGAAAGGGCGGCTGTCCTCCAAAGTAAAGCGCGAAAAAAGCAGAAAGAGGAAGATAAAAAAAAAACACAGATGTCAACATTGAGAACGAGAGAGAGAGGCATCGAAAAAGCGAGAAACACAGAAAGAACACCCTAGATCAAAAAGGGGAGAAGAACGAGGTCGCGAGAAAGAGACACGTCCAAAAATACGAGAGAGGCAGAGAGAAGAAAAGAATACATAAATAAAAAAAAAGTGATGAAGAGATAAGGAACCAAGATAAGATGAAAGGGCCAGCAAAAACGCAAGGAGAACGAAAGAGAGAGATCGAAAATAAACACGCAAAAATACAGAAAGAAGAACCAAATATAGAGTTGGAATGAGATGACGATTGCGTACGGGAGAACGCAAGCGCAAATGAATGCCAGCGTAAATTCATGAGAAAGATATCAACGGACCCAGAATATACAGCAAGGGGGGAAAAAAGAGAAAGGTGAAGGCATCGAGACGAAAAGGGAAAAAAAAGTAAAATACAGAAAGCGCACAAAATATAGGAAGAATAAGAGGGGAGAGGAGATGAAACAGAACCAAGATCAAAATCGTAAGAGGAAGAACGAAAGAATGAGAGACACAGTACACGTCCAAAGTGCGAAAAACGCAGAGAGAAGAAAAGAAAAGAATAAATAAGAACACGAGACGAAGAGATAGGGAACGAAAGACGAAAGGGACAACGAGAACGCGGGGGAGAACGCGGGGAGAACGAGAGAGAAATCGAAAACACGCAAAAACACAGAAATAAGGATAAAATATAGAGGAATGGAATGAGATGAACATCGCGCTCGAAAGAGAACGCCGCGAATGAGTGCCAACGTAAACTTATGAGAGGAAAAAATCAAAGAACCCAGAACATACAGTAATAATGATAAAAAGAGGAAGGTGAAGGCACCGAGACGAAAGGTCAAAAAGCAAAAAAAAGCAGCACCAAAGAAGCAGCGATAAAAAAACCAGAACCAGAAACAAAAACCAAAAACCAAAGAAAAAGACTCACCACCCCACCAACCCCCGAACTCCTCTTCAGCACCTGCATCACGCGCTCCTTCTCGAGCATCTCCTCCGCCCGCTTCATCGTCTGCGCGACCTTGGACGCGTGCAGGCTCTGCTTCATCAGCGTCGACGTAACATGGGACGAGAGCGGGGGCGTGGGGGCGGTGGCAGTGGGGGCACGAGATTATGTGCATGCGCGTGGCTCTGACTATAACTATGCGTATGCGGCAGCGGGACCGGGGGCGCAGGACGCGCTGCCTTCGCAGGCGACACGGAGCGCTCTGCGCGATTCTTCGCGGAGACGTGTTGCGGCGGAGGGACGAGGGGATGATATGCGAAGATGAAGACGAGAGTGGCGGCGGCGGCGGCGGCGGCGGTTTGCGCGGGGGAGCGGCGGGATCCTGCTGCCGTCTTCCGAGTGCGCGGGTGGGGCTTTCGCTTTCTGCGCAGGCGGGGGCGGGCGCTGCACGAAGGGGTTGTGCGTCGCGTGATGCCCGGTAGTTGTGGTTGTGGGTGCTGTGGCTGAAGCTGCGGCTGCGACTGCGGCTGCACCTGGTGTAGGCGCGGATTTGGACGACTCGGAGCGCTGAAAGGGGTGCAGAGGGGTGGTTGTTGCGGGCGAGAATGTGCGTGCGATTGCGGTTGCGGTTGGGGCTGAGAGTGGGAGTCGGCGTGTGCTTGTGCGAACGCGAAAGGGTTGTGCGAGGCGAGGGTGCTGTCGCCGGGGGTCTCGACGACGAGGAGGCCGTGGATGTTGGCCGGCGTGATGGCATCGGCGGGGGAGGGGCAGCTCCGCATGGCGTTTGGCAGGCGATGGCGTCTGTGATGTCGATGGGGTCGTGTACGTGGCTGTATGCAGTCGAAGAAAGAAAGAAAGAAAGAAAAGAGAGTGGTGGAGGTGGTAGTCAGATTATTAGGAATGGAATGGGCTTGAGCCCATATGCACGACGACGTACTACTCGCTCCACCGCCTTGAGAATGAGAAACACGGGGTAAAGGGACAGCTGCGATTCAGTCCGTCGTCGTCAGTGTACAGTTTTCATTGACAGAGAGATAGGTGATGAGAGGACGCACCTTGCACAAAGGCTAGGGATCTCTCGACTTCGTGCCCGCTCTCCGCATGCACGACGAGGCGCAGCGCAGCGAAGAACTCTGATCCGGATAATAGATCGCCATGCGCGAGGTGCGGCGAGAACAGTCTGAGAATCTACATCAATGCAAATCAGAATCCACTCCAACCAACACCGTAGTCAAAGACGGAGCGAGCAACGAGAAAGTGCAAAGACAGGAGAGAACGGACCTTATCTATAACCGAGGAGGGGACATGGGAATATCTGCCTCTCAACCACGCCCGCGCTTCCCGCACGCCAATCTTCATCTCCTCAAAATACGCATCGTCGCCATGGCCAGCCCGTGCTCCACCCCGTCCCTGTCCCTTTCCATTCACATCCACCTGCTCCTCCTCTTCATCCTCATCACCCAAAGCGATATCCCTGAGACTCGACGTATACAGCTCGTACTCCGCATCGCTCAGCGCCGATGCATGCAGTGCCAGTCTCCGCAATGAAGTCATGCCACCTTTAGCGCTGCAGATCCTGGAATGAAAGCGGTGTAGTTTAGTTTCAATGCAAGCCTGAGCCTCGCGTTGTTGCAGATTAGCATATCCTCGTTTTTCACACGTGCTGCTGCAGATCGACCGGAGTTGCCGATGGCCTTCGGCATTAATATAAGTAAATAGCGCCCCTGTTTTGGAGATCTTCAGGAATCAGCGAAAGTCAAATCCGAGAGTGCATATAACAGCTGTCACGATATCGCAACAGCTACTGGTTAAATCTGTCCATATATATCGGAGGTGTTCGTTGAACTGACAGCCAATGAGGTGGCATGAACAAGGGTCTCAATAGCTGCGCGGTTCAAGTTGCGTGCGATCCATCCCTTCAACTACATACTTGAGTAGTTGCAACCCGGTCGTCCGGAAAGCCTAGTAAATCTGTAAGCTGCAGATTAATTCTTTCACAAAAACACTGCTGGTGTGGCAGTATGTGTCACATCAACCATAACGTTCCCGGACACCTGTTACTACTTTCCTTTATCATTGCCGCTTCGAGCTCTTTAAGTGCGAGTGTGTAAGCTGGTCATGCTAGTCCGACAAGCCGTAACCGTTACACCAAACTGACGCTATAAATACACTCTGGCATCTAGTTTCTCGGACTGTATATGAAGTGGTGAGCCGCCAAGCTTACAGAGTGCAAGGCCTCAGGCCTCAATTGCAGTCTCAGGTATGACTTATATTCAGATTATCTGCATGGACATCGGCAGATTTGTTTAGATTAGAAATAACTGATGTCCTCCAGATCCCAAGTCATACCACGACGAAAGTTCTAGACCACATTTCGACATCAAAATCAGGGATAGCGACATGAGAAAGGGCCTTCTACACAGCTCTTTATGTATGTTCTCAAGGGAAGTGCATTGCACCTGGAATGTATTGTAAAGGGACGTAAGATAGATAGCGGGGAGAGGTCGGCGGCAGAGGTGCCGCCTCGTCTTCAGGGCGTAGAAAGCCGATGGAAGCGCTGAGCGCTGAAGGGTGACCCGTGACCCCCTCTTCGCACTTCTAAAAGTTTTACTCTACCTGAAATTTATCTAGGTTATGTGTGGTAGATGTTAGGATATAAAATAATTACGGTGATGGGTGGGCGGTGGGATTTTAAGCGATGCTAGGAATGAGATTGGGAAAGGAGTAAGCTATGCAAAAGGTTCGTGTAGTCGTCGTCGTGCGACTTCAAGCGTAGTGTACAGAAAGACGACGGGATCAAGACACACGTGGTGGCGTGTCCCCTATTACGAGAAGTCGTACCTACAAGCCGGTACTTCCAACTTATATTCTTTATACTCTGAACCCTGAGGGGCATGTACGCGTCGGACAAGGGATTCAAACGGCACTCAAACGGCTTACACATCCTTCGTCGTATCGCACTGTACCCCGCGATAATGGAATGATCTGTTAGAAATAGACAATAATGCACAAATCAGTAGCTATACTGATGAGTAACAATAGAGTCAAATCTCAAATGCGCAACAATGACAAGTATGAGTGAAAATAGTAAATTGCTTCTGTAGACTCCAAATCTTGTTCTAGTGTCTTTGTTTCCTCAGACATAGTAGGAATACTGGTCTTTTACATGGCTAAGTGTCTAAAAATGGCGAGGCGTGACTATAGGTGTCCACAATATTGCGTCAAAACACCAAACCTATAATTACGTGACAAATTATATATCACCGGAACCGTCTCAACGAGGGGATTCCGGATCAGTGATCAGAATTTGAATAACTTTACTCTACAAAAAGTTATTAACAGAACAGTGTGCAAAAACACCGAAAAGAGCGAATTCTAACTAAGTGTCCATTTGTACAAGTCCAAATATCAAGTGTAGAACATTAGAAACAAAGTGTTTAATCACAAAAACTAACATGATCTCTACGCTTTCCCGAGATACACAACTACTCCTCTTCCAGTCTCATTCGCCATCCTGAAAGGATTTGTCGACCTTGTTATGACCAGGGCCAATTCAACCGAATACAAATCCTGTGGAAATGCCGATGGACGCCCTCTGGGGTGCTCAAAGCCGATGATATTCTGAATACGCAAAACCTTGGACAATGTGCCGTCTGTGCGACCATGTGATCGGCACTGGACAGGCCCGGCTTTGCAAAAACAACCGTCGTTTTGTGAACTGCCTGCTTGGTATAACCTACAAAAACACAATTTACCCCAATGTAACCCAGGAAATATTACGATAGACCTATGTCGGTAGTCAGATTTTTCACACGAGGTGCTAATTCTGATTTCTTCCGGCATTAGCGTAGACTCTCATTCGTGTGACCCCAGGAAAACTACACATCACTCCTTTGCAACCACGACAACGAGCGTGCCAGCCTTCTCATGCCCGCTGGCCAAAGTGTCGACGATGGCCTGAGGAGCATTCTCAATCCCCTCTATTTCTGTTTCTCGACTTTGCAATTTTCCCTGTGCCACCAATGCTGGGACGACTTCGAAGAACTTGCTCATGTACTGGGGGATAAGGTCCGGGACAATGAACCCCCGAATACTGATGCATTTCTTCATGATCAGATACGCGTTCTATGCAATCAAGCACTCAACAGGAGAATTTACTAGCGGGTAAGGTCGGGCTTACCTTGAGCCTATAATGCTCGTTGGGTGGGAGGACGTCAGTCCCGGACGTTCCACAGATCTTAAATTAAGATTTTGTGCATGTCAATCTTGAGCCGATTTGCATTCTTTTGACACTTACTGCCATTCTCCCGTGGGACGTGATGGCGGCCAACGCAGCGTCCAAAGCTTCTCCGCCAACGTTGTCCTAGTTACTATTATTAGCCATTGCTCCCGACAGCAACCAGGATAAGCACATACCCAAAATGCGTTTATAGGTCCGTGCTCCTGCAGGAATTGTGTATAATTATCCTTCTTGTAGTTGAAGGCTAAATCTGCGCCCAGAGATCGCATGTACTCCACTTTGGCGTCCGAGCCAGCGGATGCGATTACCTTCATCCTATTTTATCACACAGATGGTAAGTGCTGATATAGATCGACGAGCCTAGTTTTACGTACCCTTTGAGCTTCGCAAGCTGGATTACCATGCTACACAATCACATACTCAGAAAGGTTATTACGAAGACAAGGATAGATCTTACCTTCCAACTGCAGATGCCCCGGCCGACACGAAGATAGTCTCTCCCTGAATACATTAAGCTCAAAGTTGGCGCAAGAGCAGAGCGGTGGACTTTGCCTTACCTCTTTACCGTCGATGATACCCTCCACCCCGACAAAGGCGGTAAGGCCGGGTGTTCCCATAATACTGGTGTACTTGGACCAAAGGGTAGAGGCCGTTAGGATTCGGGACCACTTGGAGAGCCAGCGAGTCCATGTCAAATGTGCCTGGCGCCCATTCCTCCGGCTTGAAATTGACACGCCCTGTGTTATTCATCGGTGCGTGAATATAGGAAGTTAATGATACTAAGACGACATACCGTCAACGTAAGGCTGGACGGTGTACGCCTCCCAAACTGTTAAGCCATAGAGGTAGTCGCCAGCTTTGAACCCGTCCTTCTCTGAACGGAGGACTACCACGACGCCAAACCCAAGGATTCTGGAGACATTAACATGCAATCAGAAATAGAGTACAAAGTGAACTACAGATGAGCACATACGGGCCGCCAACGGTGTAGGTAGTCGTATAGCTGGGTATAGATGGGTCCCTCATGCGCTCCCGCATTGCGGGCTCTGGGCTGGATTAACATGCGTGAATATGTCAGAATAACGATAGAATCCACATAACATTAACGGAGATACCTGAGAATGAGATTTTTCGTCAGATACCCGCCATTGAGAGGGACGCGCTCGAGATCAATTGTGCGTGACTCGTCGAAGATAAGATGCTTTCCAACCTTCGGCGCCTCGTGCGGTGCCGGACGCTGGGCGAAGATGACGCGTGGATTGGATGTCATAGTCTTGTTTGACAATTGGTGAATAGGTTCAACTCTGCTGAGATACTGGTGAGAAAGAGGCGATGTAGATGAGAGTACACCTATGTCTAGTTGTTTTATCATCCCATAGCAAGTATTGAAGTCACGTTACAGTACTCTATGCAATCGAACTAGGACTGAAATCAGACGCGCTGGTACAGCATCATGGTACACAGACATTTGACTGATACCTATGGGATTGGAAGACGGTGTTATTCTGCTATCGAAGCCCGGAGTGTCCTGCATACCCGAAGATTGAATGAGTCCCTAAACAGAGTCAGAAATCAGAAGCACAGCCGTGCATTGGAAGCCTCCAGAGTTTGTGCTAAGTTAGAGATTTGCTCCGAGGGAGAGCGGGAACTTCTGTAAATCAGAATCAGAGATGTTGTGCTTTCGAAACGCTCAACGACTCGAGAAGCAGATATACGCCATTAAGTTAGCAGTTCCGAAATCTTCTACCTCGTGCAATCAATTAATAATGTCACGGAAAAGGCTATTAATAGACACTGATCGGGAACGACTGCCCAATAAAGGAGGTCGACTGATTATAACCAGGACTGAACGAGTCCCTCGGACATTCCTCAGTACCTGAACCCGGGATGTGTGTTCATCCGTACTATTCTGGAGTGGGTGAGTGGAGTAATCAAACTCACAAGAAGATCGAGCTGATTGATACCTCAGAATCTAAGTTTCGGGGTTCAGTCACACCAAATATACAAAGTTCTCTTATCTTTCACGGCGTGCGAAGTGATAAGCCTATTCAAAGATTACAACATGACATGTAACGCATGGCTATGTCTATTCACTTGTGAGTTTGTATATATCAAACAAATTTTCAACAGCAAAAGCTGAAAACAAGAATGAAAAATTGAGGGTGCAACAATGTATTTCTTAAAATATCCCGGAGTTATTTATATAACTATTTATAGATAACTACACAATAAACTTGAATGGAAGATCGACGTGGGAGAAGGGGAAACAAAATTGTACCTGATATACGAGTAAAGTGCCATGCCATCGTAAGCTCCGATGCACTCTTGCCAGGACATCCTCGGATCCGTCTATAAACAGTAGAGCATCCTCCAAACCCGAGATTTAGATCATGGCTCACATACTATGTCGACGGGACTGTACATCATGTGATTTTTTTATTCCCCTTGATCAGTATTGGTATCAGCGGACATGCCGTCGCTCGTACAGTACCATTAATGGCGTGCTTCTAGTCTTTCCATATTCTGGGACTGAGCGCTGAGCGCTGAGTTCCTTGGTTGTATGTGAGAGCGAGATCACCTTTCTTTATGGGCGGTAACCTCAGATAAGATCATTCTCCTTTATCGATGGCGGACTCGAGCACCCGCAGGCACTTCAAGGCTCGCATTCTCCCAGACTCTCAGCATCCTCTCTTACAAAAAATATCCCCCTTAAAAACTCTTAAATGTTCCCGATTAGACACTTAAAGATTTCCTGTCTCGCTATATGTAACCAATTTTGGGCATAAAATTTATAAATATAGCAGTACTACAGAGAAATATCCGAGTTCGATCGGAGTTCCGTGCTACTCGTCCTTAGCAAGCTTGGCTCCCAATAGGCAATAATGAATGAAGAATGAAGAATGTATCGGCTGTCGTAGAGCCACCAGTACTGTTGAATACGGTAGTTTACGGCTTATCTCTAATGAAGACTTTATCCCCGAAGCTTCCATCGTCGCGGTTGTCAACCTCCTGGTCGATGTTGACATGAATACGTTTCATAGGGATGCTGCCGATCGTTTGCACAGGGTGTCCTGAGCCACTGTTGGTGGACTTCTGACTCTCTGCATGCGACTGCAGCTTTATACGGAGCGTTATGGTGTTGAATGTGATGGCCTACGTTAAATTAGAATTATATTCAACGGCGTAGCGGATTAGGGAGATGAAATACACATACCACAACCGACGTAACACTCTCAAGGAGAATGTACTGAGCATTGATATCATTGCAATATAGTGCCAGGAGGACAATTTCGACGATGAGCTGAAGAGCCGCTGACTCCACCAGGATCCGCAGAATGGACAATAGCCTGCCTTGGCCGACATTGTAGTTGGCTGATTTTCTGTGGGTACTGTATATACGCCAGGCCATAAGACTTGTTGTGATGACGTTAAGTACCACCGCCATGGAATAAAAAGTCTTAATCCAGGTATTGAGACGCGGGAGGAAAACGGTTGCTGTGGGATCAACGGAGCTATATGTTCCACATACGATGTATCCGGCGGCTAAAGTTCAAATATAAATGTTGATCCAAGGAATAATAGATACTACTGTACCAATGTTAATCATTAACATCAGAGTTGGCACTATGATGACTTTCCAGTCGAAGCCCCATAACACCCACGCTCTGTAAATCTGAAGAATGTCAGGGCACTCAATAAAACGGCAAGTACCCTTGTCTACATACCGCTGCTGCACTCCCGAGGTTCTCTTGTGTGGCATAAATTGTATCCTTGAGGATATGGTCCCATCTCCTTAGGTTCCCAATGTAAGCAACAGGACCCCCATCAATATCCCGAAAGTCGGCATAGCCACGGAGAAGTCGAAAGCCATTCATTATGAGATGAAATGTCGCCATGAAGAACATAACACCTGATATAACGATCATACCCTGAGTCCGGAAAGAAGTGATTAGTATCATAGAAACTCTTTGAAAGAGGTGTATGATACTGACTGTGGTATGCCTATCACGGTTGGAGCCCACGCGACTGTAGCTGGAGGAGAAGAACACAAACATTGTTGCGCCAAATACGCAACAGAGAAATCCTAAAGAGACATTGCACTAAGTTTACACTGCAGGACTGAAGGTGGCCTACACACCATATACAATACCCTTCAAAGTTATCGTCAGCATCGATGGATCAGCGCTTAGTGTTTAAATCAATATAAACGAACCTCAACCCACGCGGCTAAAAGAAATGTTTTTCGAGAGAGAGTTGTCCAGGCATGATTTACAGGTATCTGTATGAAAGGCAACAGATTCCTGTGGAAAATTGAGTAGGCAAGATATATATGCACACCCGGAGTGTATTCAACGAAACCGAAAGGTATTTTGGTGTTTGTAAATTTCTCCCACCGCGGTATAGGGTAATTAGTTAAGCATTCTGATTGTTAAATCAATGAGCAACACGAATTGGGAAGTTACATCCAATCAAACCAAAATAAAACTGCCGAACTTCCGTTAACTAAAGAATCTCTTACTTTGGTTAAAAGTAGTGAATTCCCGTTCCCACTGTATCACCGCAGCTCATGTGCATAGTCAGGTTACCTTGTTCCCCCATCAACTTATGATTAGTGTCTGTAGCTCCTTCTCAGATATAGAAAGCGCGGGAGGAAAACCGCAACTGTCCACCGAGGGCAGATCTTGTGAATCTGGGGGTCTGGAGACATGGAATCATTACAACGTCCCGAATTCTTTGGTTTCGATTACGACAGATACTTGTTACAAGTGGATCAAAGACGATTCCTGCCAAATAATTGCGCTAGTATTTTAGCGCCTGGTGGTACCTTGCTTGTTCAAGCACATGGCCAAGACCCTCGCTGTCGTGTACTAGCGGTGTCTAAAAACATGCCTTCAAGTATATATAAGACACTGGGGACAAATATTTAGCCGATGTGGAATCAACGAACGCCTGAGTACTCCCTTCCAGCGGTTGGAGTCAAATTTCTCAGTCGAATAGAAACTCACCTGGATGGAGGTACGGCTTCGTGTATTGTCTATTCTTAACATATCAGATATCAGAGTTAGTACTCAAGTGTTCTCGGTGCCCATCGTTTATTTAAGGATCCGCTGGTCTCACACTGTACCATTGTCATCATGAACATTCGGTACTGTACTACTACCTGATGTTGATATAATTAATACTGATAGTCTCAGCGTCCCATCCTTTTAGGCCAGTCATCCATATTAGGAGACTTCACATTGTAATATGGATAACTAGTCTAAAGAGGATGGGACGCCGAGACAATTGATATACCAGCAAGAGAATGTTCACATTGTCTTAGTATTAGAATAAACTCTATCTCATGATGCATCTCCGGAGAAACGATGAACGTAGTATATTACGTTCACACCAAACGATCTCAGTTCTCATAAATACGACCCGGAGCATATCCACAAGCTCAGCAATTCTTTTATACCAGAACTCTACGCATGCTTAGTATAGTTGCCCTGTTCAAGGTAAGTCGGCTTTAATTGACTGTCGCAACGCATAACCTCACGATGTATAGCAGATTTGGGCCAGCGTTTTTATGCTGGTCCTGGCTTATTTTGTGAGGCCAGCTATCCTTCGCCGACTAATCGTAGACAAAGAAGGAAACCGTCTTCCTCCTGGCCCTAACATATGCTATATGTTCCTTCGAAAATATGCAGAGAGGGCTCTTGATGCCTGGGCGAAGCACTATGGAGAGCTATTCTCTATTTGGATGGGAAGTCAACTTTTTGTTGTGGTCTCGGACCCTCACGTCGCAAGAGACCTTTTGGTGATAAATGGAGCAATTTTTTCGACCCGAAAGAGGTATTTTATGAAGAACCAGGTCATTCTCAATGGGCGCGCAATCACCGCATCTGAATACGGACATAAATGGTACTAAATGATTTCATATTAACAATAAGACACTAACCTAGACCTTCATAGGAGACAACATCGTAGGCTCGCTGCCATTGCCCTCAACCCAAAGGCAATGGAGAAATATGCTTCTGTCATGGACTATGAATCACATATACTGATCAAGTCACTTCACGACGAAGGAGCACGGGGAAAATACCCCATTAATCCCGCCCATTTTTCTGGCAGATTCGCATTGAAGTAAATACATGATATCATCGAAATATCGAAGCAGATATAGACTGAAATATGTTCTAATAGTAACATGCTCATCATGTCATTTGGAATACGCACAACATCTGCTTCCGAGCCGTTGGTGGCCAAAGCGCTTGATTTAGCTATGGAGTTTATGGACCTTACTGGTTAGTCGCCAGAGTACCACCTTCCAGTGTATGCCACGATTTATTATCTTCGACAGGGCCATGGTCGAACTGCGTAGACTTTTTCGAGATTCTACAGTATCTTCCATCTTCGAAGCGCACACGAGGCCGTAGACTACACGACGCTCTCATCGACGTCTATGGAGGCATGATCATGGATTTTAAGTCTAGGATGCTTTCGGGAGAAGAAGTACCAGATTGCTTGGTGAAAACGCTTCTGGATAATCAAGAAAAGGAAATGCTTGACTGGGAAGATTTGTGCATGCTTTCTGCCGTATTCACATTAGGAGGCGTCCATTCAGTAAGATGTGACATGAATGACTAGTTGATTGAAATATTTTAACTCGATCTTATGTTCCTACAGACTTCAGGCATTATACAGTGGTTCCTTGCACTTATACCATCTCACCGAGAAGTACTCACTCGGGCACAAACCGAGCTGGATGAGGTAATAGGTCGTAATCGATGGCCAACCTTTGAGGATGAAGAGAGCCTTCCATTTATAAGAGCCATTATAAAGGAAGTGAGTATTCTGTTCTATCTCAGTATCTGTTTCATAGATGTGAACCAAGTCTGGCTCCTCTCAGGTCCAACGTGTTCATGCACCATTTTGGTTTGCCACCCCGCATTGCGCATCCGAAGACTTCACGTACAAGGGAATGTATATCCCTAAGGGCAGCGTCGTGCTGTTAAATTGCTACACACTACATCACAACGAGGCACGATATCCGGATTCGTAAGTTTCCCTGTTTTCATCTAAGTATGTGCGGCTACTGAGTTGATTCAAGATTTAAATTTAATCCCGAGCGTTACAAAGACGACAAGCTCTCTTGCACTGAGTCAGCAAAGCTTCCCGATGTTATGGACCGCGATCACTGGACATTCGGCGCAGGGTGACTTCCAGTTCAAATCTATTATTCGAGTCGCCCTTGACAATCTTTTTTTGTCAGGAGGAGGATCTGTCCAGGTTTACCAGCGGCTGAACGAGAGCTGTGGTTGGCAATCTCACGCTTGCTGTGGTCCTTCGACTTCCAGACACTCCCTGATGAACCCATCTCTCTCGAAGAATATGATGGGCTGTCTGGTCGCACGCCTATTCCCTTTAGACTTCGTCTCATTCCCAGGTTTGACGGAGTCGGACACATTATAAATACTGTAGAGGAAATGACTTTATGATTCATTAAACTTCTATACGTATTTATGGCACCCCGGAGGACCCTGCGTGCCCGGCGTTGTAACATGTTCACATGCTTTGGCGAGTTATTTCAGTCTGTAATTTCAAAACAGAGTATTCCAGTTCTATCTAAAAAAATCCCATCACGAAGAAGCTTCGGAAGACACGGTTATCCTGCGAGGTAGTGATTTACAAGATAATTATGAACATATCCAAATGACTGATATTTACGTACCTGCTTTTGGGAGATCATCAATGACCATCCCATTTAGTTCGCTGATGCATGATTATGAGGTGACGATCACATTTAAGTTTTTGAACTCGGATAAAGACGAAGCCATATCAAGCCGAAAGTATGAACACCATCACCTGTCCATGGGCACCAGGTTTTTAAATCGCCAACAGGCGGACCTTGCGCATGGTTTGCGTGGTATTAGTTTCTGTTCTTGTGTTTAATTGTATAGCTGCGTGTTGTTGGTCGGCAGTTAATCTATCAATTCTAGAACTAAAATCTGTTCAATTCATTGAATAATTGCATTATCGACTCTAAGACGAATAACTGGTATGCTGGTGCAGATATCATTTACTCTTTTATGACCCCTGGGTTATATTTTTTCGATGTGGGAATATTAGAGGCGTGTGATTTCGGGGAGTTGCGGCACGATTGAACGCAATATTCAACCCTGTCCTGCATCTCTTCACGCCACAGATTTAATGAACGTCTTTACTTCTTTCGATTTACAGATCATAAGAAAAACCTATGTCGAACGCGAGACCAAAATTAAAAGATTCAATTCCGCCAGAGTGGAGTTCTTGGTGTCTCAGGCGCACAAGATCATCGCAGATTCAAGCCAGCTCAACTTTACCGGTAGATACGTATACGACGATGAAGACACCTATGAAGTGCAAGGTCGTATGGATCTCGCTGAGGTAATGAATTCTGTGCTATTGCATGTCAAAGGATATGGGGAGAGCAAGGATTGCTTTATATTGCATCGATCATTGTTGCGTGCAACACCAAAGCTAGTCGCAGTAGGATTGACGTGGATCACCTACTTGTTACTTCCCTGTCAGTTGGCTCATTCTGCCCCTCCTTCGCTTTTGCATCAGACAAATGTCTTAGTTGCTATGAGGACCACACCGAGCGCGACATGGATACTTGATCAGTAGACAGTCATTCTAGTGTCAGATGTTGGGATGATCTTGTAGAGAGGAGGCAGCATGTATTGATCAGGAGCTCATTAGAAGGTGCGCTGATGTCAGTTAAAATCTACTGATATCTTTATGCAGGTAGTATTTGTAAGCCTGGCGCCCCGAACTCCGCTTTTTTCGTTCTTTACGCATTGTATACATCTGTAACCCAGTTAATCGTTCAGTTGATATATCATGGTCTTATCCTCTCTTGCGTGACTCTCAGTGAGCCCTGTGACGACGGGCTTTCAACAATGCGTTTAGCGCATCGCTCTCGGTACTGGAACGCGCCACACCGAGCAACATAATGTCTCTTAACATGTGATTTTTCTTCATAGTTTTACTGCATCTGCGACTCACAAAAAGTTGAGTGGAAGATGAAGCCCATCCGATCAGGCGCAAGCTAATCTCCTGATACAAAATCTCCAACACCCGCTTACTCGTACCCCCCTGTTTTAGAAGTTTATAATGATTCTCCAAACACTTAATTGCCTCCGTGCATCCCTTGGTAAGCCCTAGATAGAGAGAGGCGTCTTCGGGTGGATGGTACTCACGCAATTTGGTGAGCGTAAGTATGTTATGTTCGACCTCAGAGAAAAGGCGATCAGCTACAGCAAGGAATATCAACTCAAGAGCGAAAACGGGGAAACCGCCTAACTCCATGCCTCTCTCTAAGCGCCGCGAGAAATAGCACAAAAACCTCCTCGATCGTATCTGTCATCTGATTGCCCATAATGTCCAGGATATTCAATGAACACCCTGACCCTGTTCAGCGAATCGTGGTTGGCGTGGATAATCTCCAGCTGCTGGTTGTTGGGGTTGTTGTTGGGAGAGGGGTTAGACATAACTAGGATGAGGCCGAGTATAGTGCACTCAGCTCATATAATATTAATCATCAATGTTTGCTCACTCGTTCCGCACTGCGCGGGCTTGTTATTGGAATGTCAATAACGAAAATACATAGATGCATATCGATTTTTTCAGTCTCAGTCAAAACTAGAGCTGCACGAAGGCAACTCTCAGTCATCCCAATCCTTTAACTTGTCCCACTTCGGAAGCCCAAAATATGAAGGCAGCATATCCCACAATTTCTGCCTTCCTTCCGCAATCAGGCTCGCGATTTTTGGCATGCAACCCCAACAGAAATTTCCGTCCTCGAATTCATCACTGGCAAATTCAGTGAGTATTTGTGTTATATATTGTGAAACGATCCCTGCGCATTGCACCCGGCATTTGTCCGTATTTTTGCAGCCTGAATAATTGGAAGCCTAAGAGGGGCTTTATTAAGAGATCAATGGAGGCGAGAATAAGTTTCTCATGGCCGATAGAGAGGGTGGCTTGGGTGGTAGGGGAGAGAGAAGAAGATGTGCCGTCAGGAAGGGTAATTCCACTAAATATCTTTTTCTGCGGGTGTATATGATGAGATAAAACACTCGAAGAGATCCGAAGCAGCAGGTTAAAGACATACTAGTCCATGCGAACTAAAACATTTCAAGTATACCGCCGGGAGGATGGTTTGTAGGCCAGCATCGGGAGCAATATTGATCAACTCGAACTCGAAGTTATGTGAGGCACTGCTGTCAGCCGCAGAGGACACGATTTGGTCCATGGACGGGTTACATGAGGAGTCCCAATCTCTAAGCTTGCATGGAAATCTGTGCTTTAAGGCCCTCGATGCCATGAGCCGAATACGATCGAATTGGTATTTGTGCCCGAGACGTAGAAAATATATTAGTTCAAAGATCGAGTAAGGATGGTTCGTGTCAGCATAGTCGCTAGCTCATGTGTGAGATGATGCCGCTATAGTTCTGTTCTCGTCACTCACTGGAGGTGATGTACTAAAGTTAACAAGTTATGCCAATCTTTTGCGCGGTCGGAGACGATTATAACCGGACATCCTTCTATCATAGTCTCCCATGCAGGTTGAGAGACCTGGGACAAGTCGTTGAAGAATGTGGAATGTTTCTCTAAGAGCCCGCGGTACAGGCGAAACTGCGTTGACTCGGCTTGGACGATCACGCTTCCGTCTTCGAACCAGAATTTCTGGGAACGGGTGATGTAATCAGCAGGCACGGAAGGAATGTAGAGCTCGACACATGACTCTCTGGCACTATCGGCCTCAGGCTTGTGAGAAGTAGGCGACATTGCGGGCTGGTAAGGTGTTTGGAATGATCAACCAATCGATCAAGCACTGGATGACAGAGGAGTCGTGGCCTTTTTCGGTAAACCCCGAAGAATCTCTTTCGCGTGGGGCATGTGTCGATCTCATTCAATTGGCATGTATAATTAGACTGAAGTACAGTCAAACCTGCCATAGTCGTGTATATCAATATTCCCATGCACCAATACAACAAAACTTGCCAGTCCTTCCCGCCACAGCAATCATCGTCAGCACATCTCTGTTGTGCACGCATACAGTTAGTATGCAGCTGGCTTGATACCCACATGAGGTACTCGCTCTATTAAGTTTGACATTGCTTTGACACAACCCTAATGCTCATACCGTCTTTTCGAGTAAAGCGAATGATACATCGCATAGGTACCTAGGATAGTCGTACGGCTCGAGAGATATTGAAAGTGATCGCCTTCAAAACTTATATTGTCAAAGTAGAATGCGAGAATGGAACCGCACCGTCATATTTCAATGCAGGCAGGCTATAGCACTCAACACGTGTTCAACAAACGTTTTATTCTCTGTCATTCGGGAAGATGGCGTTCGGTCAGGCAGAAAGAGGATGCTTATACATTGGCACGAACAATGCACTCAACGGTGTTACACAATAATACTCAGTCAGATAAAGAACCGACTGTATTGGTACGCTACACTACCTGTTAAACAATAATACTGGTGTAGGTAAGTGGTTAGTAATCTAATATGGAGCTACATTATGAAGGATGCTCACCTAAGTCAGATAAAGAACCGACTGAGGTTCATCGAGTGAGAATGGAGTGAATTTATCGTATGGAAAATTTAACTCGAAAGAGCGGAAAGAATTGTACTACGGCATGATATTTAGTATTTATTACAAATTTCCAACAGGAGTCTTGAAAATATTTATCTGTATATATGATGTTTATTTACATCTACGTATGTACTAGATTGCAACTAACGAATTTCATACATGCAAAATATCCTGCCTTCGGCATGTAATGGGTAGAAATAAATGTAAACATAAAAAGGAAGAAAAACTTTCCGATCTCGCAGGCGCATTAGCACCTGCTATGCACATATTTCGATGCCAAGCGCGGCGGTCCTTTTTGTGAGGCGCCTCTCGAGCCTCGTACGTTTCCTTCAACAAACGGATTATCAAAATATAACATCTTGAGATTAAGTTTCGATTAACTGGTCTTGTAGATTAATGTGCATAAAAATATGACTAGAGGTGTGGCGTCGATAAACGTCGCTCACAGGACACGGAAGTTCGTACCACAACTGCTCAAAATCAGCCACAAATAGAGCAAGTTGAACAGAAATAGAACAGCGGCTTACTGACGCCGAGCTCCGCTGCGTCAGCAGCTATTATATAATCATCAATATCAATTCTTGCGCGTTCCGCATCCTCGTTTCCGTCGATGTCAACCTAGTTCATGCACATGGACCAGTTTGCGACGCTCGAGCCCGTAAAGCTATACTCATCCACATTCCTCGGCAGGTCCACCACCACTTCCTCCACCACCCCCACTGGCAGTAACAAGAAACCTAGTCCCCTCGTCGGCCGTCTGCCCGCGGACCTGCACCTACTCGTCCTCGCGCACCTCCCGATCCCGGATATCCCGGCGTACAGTCGGTGCTGTCGAGCGACTGCGGGGTTTGTGAGAGATGAGCGGAGTTGGGAGAGACGGTGGCGGGCGTTGGGTGTTGATTCTGATTCCGATGACGATTCCGATGGCGACGATGATGAAGGCGCGAGCGGAGAATCGGGTGGAGGAGGGTCGGGGTCGGGGTCGGTGAAGACTGTCCTCGCCATGCTCGAGAAGAACGCGAGCGAGAAGCAAGCGGGCATGCGCGCCGCCGCGCCGCCTACGATCCCTGTCGACGACGAGTTCGGGGACTTCACCACCGCGACGTCGGCGGGGGACGTGTTCGCGGCGACGGGGAAGGAGGACGAGATGGGAGACTTTGTGGGTGCGTTCCAGGACGCGAGGCATTATTTACCGAATTCACCACGGTTCCCGCCTCCTGGCAGTGTTGGTGGCACATATGGATATGGTGGCGCTCCGCCTGTTCCAGGTAAAGAGAAGGAGACGTTCAGGACGAAGTATATTCATGTGCATAACCTGCTCAAGCCGCTCACCAGGCTCCTCTCGTCGCCACCGCACATCGTGCTCGCCGATCTCGCAGCATACATCCACTCTGCCCTCTCTTCCTCCCAATCTCAATCCCACGCACCCTCACTATGGACAGAAGCACTCACCCTAAAACTCCTCGCATCCTTTCTCTCGCCCGTAGTCCAGCCGCTGCGGCAGAGCGACGTGCTCCTGCTCTCCCTGCGCACGGCGATGGACCGCTTCGACTCGAACCTCCTCGCAGCGTTCGACGTCGCGGACGGCCGCGGCGACGAGGACGGCATGCGCGAGGCGGCGGAGGCCAGTTGGGAGATCAAGGACCGCGCGGTGCGGGTGGGCGATTGGGAGATGGGCAAGGTGTGGGCGGAGAAGAGGGAGATTTTTACGAGCAGGGAAAGTGGAGGGCGCTGGATAATTTTACGTGCGTCGTGTTTTGTTGGTTTTTGCTTGTTGTCAACTGAAATAACATGCATAATTCTGATTTTATTCATTCACCTCCCTCAAAAATCCAGCTCCGAAAAAGAACTCGACTTCGCAGCGATGGACGCGTTCATGGACGACATCCTCGCCGCGATCCGCGAGCACGGCGCGCGTGCCGTGCGCGTCTTCCCACCGCGCTCGCAGGTGATATTGCTGTTCTCGGAGAGGTTGGCTAATGAGGTGGTAAGTAGTCACTTCTTGTGCTTTTCCTCAGTTTCTATGCTCATTTACACCGTCGTTTTCGCGTTTGCTTTCGTTTCGATTTTATGGTTTACAAACTCGCTGTTATCTTTTGGCTTCCCTCCGTCATATTCGATGCCGATAATTTTTATTCGTCCCCATCCCTCCCCATCCATCGCCCTCTCCATCCATAACCACAACCCCCTAGATATCCGAATACATATCAACCCTGCTCACACACGCCCGCGAGATTTCCATCTCGACGTACCTCCGCTCGACGGCGGCGTCGTTCAGGGTCGCATGGAAGATGGTCGATGCGATTATGGAGGTTGTGAAGCTGCGCAACGGGGTGGGGAAAGAAAAAGAGTTAAAGGGGAAGCCAGGGAAGGGGAAGCCAGGGAAGAAGGAGAAGGAGGGGAGCAAGAAGAAAGAGGTGGTGGGGCGGATTAGGGCGGAAGATGTCATGTGAGTACTCGTTGAGTGAAGGGACCAAAATGGACGCTAATGATCTAATCTCCTTTTCGTTGATTAACTTGCATTTATTTATTTATTTGAATACAGATACCAGATGTTCGAGGCGAACATGGACGAGTATCTCGATGAAGAGGCGGAGGCTGTGAAGAGCGCGTTGGACGCGATATGTAAAGGGTGGGATCAAGAGGTAGGTTGTTCTTTCTTCTTTTTTGCTTTTTTTTCTTTTATGCGCATACATTTATGCGTGCGTGTGTTTGCCTATTGCCTTCATTCGTCACGTTCATTTCTCCCTCCCGCTCCTACATACCTCATCTAACACGCTCTCCTACTTCGTACCAGGCATCATCCAGCCCAACAACACCCACGCACTCCCGGCGCTTCCTCCCGCCCCCTTCCGCCTCCTCTCAGGACATGGAAGCCCAACTGCACCAAAACCCAGCGACGCTCAAACGCAACGTCCTCGCCTCATTCACGTCTCTCCTCCTATTGCCCGTCACGATCGTGCCGCGCACAGTGACGGTGGTGGGCGGTGCGGTGGGTGGGGCACTTATCGCAGGCGGGGGCGCGGCGGTGCAGGGTATTGCGATGCTGAATCCGCAGAGATGGGTTGGTGGTGGGTCAGGGAGCGCCGGCAGGTGGGGTGGGAGGGGCGCGACGACGACGACGAATGGAGGAGGGACGGGCACGGGGAGTTGGGGCGCGGGCGGAGTGGGAGTGGGAAGCTGGGGAGTAGGAGGCGCGAAGGAGGAGGGGTATTCGAGGAATTTGGATGGGGCGGCGCTTTTTGAAATTGAGGACGAAGATGAAGATGGGGAGGATGTTGGGGTTGGGATGGAGAAGAGCAGTGCGATTGGGAATATGAGTGCGGGGTCCGAGGTATCGCCTTGGGGAAATGGGATTAAGGACGATAAAGACTCGCGTATGTCTATTTTTTCGATTATGGCGCATATATTTTGCTCACCATACATTATTCTTTTTCAAATGTGTGCGCTTGTGTTCTGTGGGTGGTTAGTGACTTTATCCCAGCTGGAGCTTACTTCACCCACACCGCTAATGGGCGGGTCGTCGCCCGCTCCCCTATCTGTATCGACAGCTGATCCCTCTCTTCACACTCCCTCTTCCATTCCCAGTCACAACTCCAACTCCAACTCCATTTCAAACTCCAACAACCAGCAACTCGACCTCCTGCTCTCGCTCGACGTCGCGCTCGAGATCATTCACGCGGACCGCGAGTCGCTAAAGCGCGTGGAGACGTTCACGGGGTACCCCGGGCACTACGGGCATCGCGTGCGCGATACGATTGAAGAGATCTTCGTGCTGGCGCTTGGGGCGCTAGGGGAGAGGCATGTTGTCAGGGGGTTTATGAGGTGCGTTTGAGTGTCGTCTTTCTCTTGCTTTCTGTTTTTCTGCGTTTGTGTGCGTTGGGCGCGGTCCTGCTCGCGCATTGTATGGGAGGACAGGTTGGACTTCGGTCGTGTATTTTATAGATCCTATTCCTATCCTACGTCCTTTCGTTGACTGATTCTTCTATCTATCATGTCATAGGGCCACGGAAAGGATGAAGGCGTACAAACCCTCCGAACACTCAGCAACGACAAGCGTCGCCCCGCTCGTGCAGTTCTTCGAGCTAGTGCACATTGGGGACACGATACAGAGTATTATGCAGGTATATTTCGATAAAGAACTGGTGAGTGTCTCCATTCTTCTTCCCTTGTTTTTTCGCCCTGGGCGTCTGGGACGTAATCTTTGTCTGATGAAATGTTTTAATTGTAGGCACCCCATATCGACAAGACTGATTTCCTGAATACGGTGGTAAGAGAAAAGAAGCGGTTCGAGAATGCTTTAGACGATTCGGTTGCGGCGGGGTTGAATGCTGGTACTGAGGTGTTGATGAACCAGGTAACATGTCGTTATATCTTATTCTACGCCCTCTCATTCTCCAGTGCCCGCCCTTCTCCCTCCCTCCTTCTTTCTTCTGTGCCTTCTTCTTGCCTACCCCCGTTTTCGCTCTTCCGTTTCGTTTCGTACACCTCGCTGTTGCTGATCTCCCTTTCTCTTTTATTTAGGTCGAACATATCATACTGACGCTGACCAAACCGCGGGAATATTATCCCCCGAAGACGCCCCCCTCGAACTGGGTCCCACGAAGGGATGCACGGAGGCAATCAAGTGCCTGGAGAACCATTGTAAATTGTTGAAGGGGAGCACGAGTAAGGAGGTCCTGGAGGTGTTTTATCAGGAGGTTGGGCTGCGGTTGATCGGGTATGTCTTGGTTTTTTCTTTTTTTCTTTTTTTTTCTCTTTTTTCCCTTTTTTTTTCGTTGGCTTTACTTTCTTTTTCTCGGTACTTTTCTTTCCTCTCTCTTTACTTTATGTCTCGTGAGTCGGTCGCTGATGCGGTGGGATTGTGATGAAGGATCTTGCAGAAACATATCAAGAGGCAGATTATATCGCTCAGTGGTGGGTTCCAGGTTATCGCGGATCTGAACGCCTACGGGGCATTCATCGCATCGCTCAAGGTCAGTATTTGTCTCCTCTTCACCCCTCCTCCCCTTCCATCCCTCTCTTTTGTTGCTGCTGATGATATATATCTTCTATATGATGTGCCAACGCCCTTTCTGTCCCGTTTCGAACTTGGAACTTGGAACCCGCCAGATACCCGCAATTACGGCAGACTTCTCGCACCTCAAGATGCTCGGCCACGTATACGTCGTCGAAGACGCCAAGGATCTCGCGCAGATCGTGAAAGATGCCGCGAGGTACGGGGGTGCGTACCGGCCTGAGGTCAGTGTTGTCTTCCTTCTTACTTCCTTCTTTGTGCTGCGTTGCGTTGCGTTGCTTTGTGTTTGCTTTGAGATTTACGCTGGATTGATAGGACGTATACGAGTTCATCCAGCGACGCTCTGACTGGAAGAAGATCGAGAAGACGGTGGATAAGACTATGTATAATCTGAGCTTTAAGGAGGATTGTACGATCTGTTGATGCGTTGATGTTGTTGTTGTTTCTCCCTTTCGTATTCGTATTCGTATTCGTATTGCTGTTGATGTCGGTGTCGATGTTTTGGATAGGAACGGTGGTTATGTTGTACTACTGCTTGCAAGGTGGGGGTGGGGGTAAGGTTGAGTGGTTTGTGCTCGTATGGAAGTCTCTTTTATATGCGCCGCTGGCCGGGTTTTCCTCCAGCACTGGATGCAAAGTTTGATTAGGTCTGGCGGGCCCAGGGTCGAAGACCTTCTCCCGTGCGATGACTTTTCTCCAACTCCATGATAGTCCATGATTCGAACTCCATTTGTGGGCAATAATGATATCGGGAAGTGAGTATGGGCTCCAATGTCCGCTGGATTTCCCTACCAGATGAGTACAATGTTGGAGTCACCCACTAAATTAAAGTTGTCAGACATCTAGGTTACTAATAGATGTTTCTTATGCACAAATAACTATTATCCTGCCATCAAGAAAGCTAGTAGTACAGCGAACAGCCGGTTTTTGAAACTCAGGACGCCGCGGCGGGCTGGGGAAAGCAATGGGAAGGACTTGAGTCGCCACTGTGGGTTTTGTGTGTCAGGACTCGGTGACTGACTCGGTCCCTCAGCAATTGTTTCAGCCAACGCGAGTTGTTTCTATTTAGTCACTTCTCACCCGAAACTGCAGAATGTACTGAAAAACGACTTGAATCTTGCATGAAGCGTCAATTTCAAGACCTGAAGAGTACGGTTAGGATGTCTTACATATACTGCATAGAAAGCCAGGTTCATTTTTGTGCGAAGTCACTGGTCAGCAACTTTGCCGGCCGTGGCGAAGGATAGCCCTATCTGATCCATTTTGCAGAGCTTTCATGTTTAATTATACATCCATGCCACCGTATACTGACACGCTCCAAACACGCCCTACAGAAACATCTTCTCCGGACTTGGCCGGCAAAGGCCCAGTATTATGAACGTCACGTTCAGAGTCAACGCCCAACATTCCCAGCCACTTTCTCTTTCATCCGGTACATCAGGAACCGACCTCGGCAATATCTTGTTAGTCCAATGCCTACGTTGGCCTCAACTCAGGATGGTAGAGCCACAGATCCAACTTTCGTGTCCGACGTCTCTGCAAAGAAAGCCCCTGATAACATCACCCGTTCTCAAGAGTTTTGATTCGAAGACGGGAATATCGTTATCCAAGCTGAGGCAACCCAGTTCTGTATGTATAGCGGCCTCTTAGCAAAACATTCTACATTCTTCAACAACATGTTCAAGGCCCCGCAACCTGAAGGGGAGCATTGGTGGAAGAATGTCCAGTTGTATTCGTTTCTAAACGCGAGAAACATTGGGAGAAATTGTTAGCCTTAGTACATGGTGTCCAGTGAGTGCAAGCTCAATACACCGTAGTTGCAGTATCTCACTCCCTTACTGGTGACTTTGCTGATCTTCGTTCCTACCCAATTTCTGATCTCATATATTTTCTACGTCTCGTAAATAAATACGAATTCGACCATATCCGATTATTGGCATCGAAGGCCTTAAGGCTCCAGTTTTCATCCGAGCTTCACTATCGGGACGTTTGGGGCACACATTGGCTTATTGGCTTAGATGTCCATGAATTCGAGGTTGTAAACATTGCCCTCGAGACTGTCCTATGCATAATTCTTCCGGTAGCATAGATGCTACGTCTGAGGAATCCGGGTCCAAGCCCCACCTTTGTCCAGTGTGATGATATTAAAGACTGTCAGCTAATACGCGCAGCAGTCATTACCCGACGCACCGCATATATATTCTCAGGTTTTGCGGACACTGGATCCACGGATAGAGTTTTTGCTGCAGAACTTGTACGTAAATTATCGAGGAAAATACGGAAAAATGGCAGCAGGCATTGTGCGATATGCTGCCCACATTTTTCGGGCTTCCTAGCTGGGACGAGCCAAAGTATTCAGACGAGTGAACGTTGCTTTTGTACTGCCCTGGTTCGGACTGGGACTGGCGATATGTGCCTATGTACCTCAATCATTTAATGAATGTCCACTCACAGTGGTTTCAATGAAATACTACAGTACTCCAGTATACGCCGTATTATTTGTGTTGACTTTCGGAGCACTGTTCACCACTTAATCACCTGAATAACTTGGAGAGGTTTACAGAAACCGCATGTACTATCCAAATACAATGAGTATTCACTCCTCCCTGCTCTAGTATCTATGTAGGGCTACCAGAGATACAACACCATCAAAGGTGGTTTTTAACTTTACAGTGTGCCTTGACGTGATGATCCCCATGGCACACAAAAAATCACAGACCGAAGACGGTCCAGGACTCCTTGGATCGACCAATTAAATGACTCCAGCCTTGAGTAGATTCCGGAATCCTGACGAGAGTATAATGGCATCTCAATGCTCCGTCGCTGCCATATCTGGCGCTATACTTTTCTCACTTTTCCGCTGAATTGGCGAACTACATCAGAACGCGACGATGATATTTGACCACTACTTGTGAATACAAAACCGGGATAAAATACACACAGTATGCATAAAATTTCACGCCCTCGTTGAGCATCCTCCTTTACCAATTCGCAACTCAGTGCGCGACTGGAAGAACTTGACCAGGTACGATCAATAACTTGTTGTCCGGTGATATACGCCGCTGCCGAACACTCAGCCGCTTTTGGGTACACCAGAGCAACTTGGGGAAGATATCGAATGCCCCCACGAACGAACGTGGCGGCGTGTCGAGATGTCAACCATGGTAAGTGACATTAGCTTATTCCCATGCAGCGACAAGTAACTTGTTCTTCCTTGGCTTGTGACAAGTTCACTTGGACACCACAAGTTAGTCACAAGTGAATATAAGCTACTTTTGTATGGCCAAGTTAATTGTCTATTGGCTCCCGACAAATCTAAGGCAACATTGTTCAAAGGAATCCCGTAAACTCTGAGAGGCTTGTTGCTTCCATTTAATGGGACCTGTGGGTTTTGATCCTCACTGCGTTGGATATGAATACAATGTGAGAAAATGAGGAACAAGAATGATGAGGTAAATAAAGCTTACCTGTTACGCCAAAAATATGCATCAGGACTGCGATGATGAATAGGACTAATGATGGACTCTCAGGCTCCCTCCCCCTTTCTGTTTTTTTTCTTTCCCACATTACATTTCGACTTCGCAATTAGAGGACACAACAGTACCTGCCTCAACGTCAATGGTCTGTCTTAGTAGGTAGCCTCGATTAAAAATGTCCACTTTCAACGATCACGCCGAAAAGACCGAAATCGAAAGGTACGTGGCTGACTTTCTCGCAGCTCTAGAGGCACATTGTGTGTACGTTGGCCAACTTATACTACATCATTGATGGAGCTTTTCAATCGAAGATGGCAGCTTGATGTCGTGTCAAAGCCCAAAGCAGACAGGTGCTTTTTGAGTTACATAAATGATATTCGCAAACTTGATTCACTCAAGGATATCACACCCCGTCCTTCCTGGCATGCGATCAAAGATGATGCTGGATTCTCTACGTCATGAGGAGGCTTACGACAGGTGCCTTACTGAATCCTCGGAAGACAAAGATTGTTTACGCATTGTTGTCACACCTACTTCATACCTCCCTTCAATTTTGGGCAGCAGGAATGTCAGGTACCATCGTAAATGATCATCGAGAAACTCGGGTTCTATAACCGTTCATTGTTCAGAGCTCTTAAGCTAGGTGGTAAAATATCACTTCATAGATGTTAGCACTTGTGGGCCTACCTGTTGTGATACCTTCACAGAACAATTATACACTCATTTAACTGAATTTGGTCAGTTTTATACCGGACGTTAAGCGTCCAACATATCATTCGCGTGGAAAGCAAAGGCAGTTTATTCTGTCAAAACGACAGGCTCCTGCGTGCGAGCTGTCTGATAACCAGTTAACTTATTATTATTAACAACACGTTTTGACATGTAGTCCGTAACTTCTTGATGCGATATGCCACTGGCATACCATCGAGCGTCAAAAATTGAGCGCTGATGAATTCATAGAAGTACTGCGAAATCACAATCTTCTCAATAAGTATGGTTTGCTCCCTCGACTGTCCAGTCGAGCGGCACTTACATGTATATAATAGACTCATCGTGTGGTCTCCGATGAAGATTCTTCCCTTTAACGGCCAGGGTATTCTGTGGAGCCCCTTTCAATGGCGGAAACTAGTACTATAGCGGAAAACTTGGACCCATTTTTGTCGCTGTACATCACAGGAATTCGTGATATCCAAATCATCCGCTACGCCAGACGTAAGTGTGAGCCCAATAACTTCAGAACGAGCGATTTAAAATCATCTAGTGGTGTCTTTGACGATTGTGTTCTTTGATTACAGTGGGTAATCTTTTTGTCTTCGCAATAGAGCCTCACTTCACAGAATTTCATACAGTCCTCACACTAAACAGGGAGGTAAGAATAGGTGGTGATATCTGTAAACGAACAGGCCTCACTTATGCGCCACGTAGATTGGCTTTCTCCTGGTACGCTTATAATGTCGAGAGATACCTAGGCTGCATCAAAGGCTGATAGTATTCAAACTGTCAAGACAAGTAGATGGTCCCACGTAAAGGTTCTGTTTGTGTTGGTACGTCCAAATCTGGAATTCGTTAGCGTTTGTGGTGTTAATAAATCATAGAATCGATACTATACGCTATCAGCAACTATGTCAGTGAAGGTCTCCTACTGTCTGGGTGTATGATACCGCATTAAATCGTCTATCCTCACAGTGCTTCCAGCTTCGGTAAGTCCATACCATAATACATGATATGTCGGCAACTGACAATCTTTCCTTAGGCTTCTTTAGCCCCGAAGTCAATGATTCGGTGAGCTCGTTTAGAGTTACAGTCCATGGGTGCTCTTTGACGTCTGAACTGTCAGTCGTTAGAGTTGTAAGCACATGCAGTAATACCTCTCTTCATTTTATCAATTTGATGATCACCTCCTGTATTGTTAAGCTGTAAGGGTCTTCCTTCACAAATTCTCTTAGAGTGGTTCTCATCATGCTTACTTAGGTCTGCATTACTTCAGATGGGAAGGATGGACAGGGATAATTGGGTACATCTTTACGTCAGGTAACTGAGATATTTTTCGAGTTGACTCCTGCTTAATCGCGTATGAACGATGTAGGGCTTTTACAGACGCGGATATTCGCTCTTTACAGCATGAACAAAGCTATCGTCGCCTTCCTTTCAACTTTCTTCGTTTTATCCCTTGCATCAGCGGCTACTATAATGGGGGTTTTTCTATCAGGAATAACAGGTGCGTTAGAAGTCTCATTTAATACTATAGCTAGATATTTGGAGTACTCATTCTCTGTTGGACTACAAGCCCATGCACTCCCAGTTCCGGGAGGGTCGTTTTGTAGCTCATCACAGGTCCCAGGCTACTTGTACTCAGTCTGGATTCCCATCCTCATTTTTGAATCGGTATTGTGTGCAATGGCCGTGATGCGTGGGTTCCAGAACCGCGCTGCAACTCGATATTATTACCGTCGGAGTCGGCTTCTCGACATCCTTGTTCTGGATTCTGTGTTCTATTATGTTTTGTGAGTTTCTATAACTATAAAATGTTTAGCGAGATTGATTGTGATTCATGCAGAATGGTTTTGACATATATGAGCTGTCTCATTGTCGCCCTTGAAAGACCGGTGTGTGCTTAACCGTAGAATTTGCAGTCGCACCGCGGCTCTTGCTTACAAACACTCTACAGAATCCGTTCATGGAAATCCCCATCGGATTTTCATTTGCCTTTGCATCAATCATATGTGGTCGTATGGTATTGGACATACACGACAGGATTAAAGGCGACAACGACGATTCGTAATTCATATAGTAAAGGAAAATGAAATCTGCGTTCTTTGAAATGCCTGTGGTAGATAACATGTGGAATATGGCACGGAGACGCTTTGTATTTTCAGGTATAACGGCCGTATTTTTTTTAAATATGTCCCTGTAGTAGTGTCCATGGAGTTGTCTACAAATGTCAGTTGTAGCTTATCATGGATAATGGTTCATAACATACCTCGTTGGGAACACAATATGCCACATTGTTTCTGCAAAACGCCCTCCTTGTCGATCACTCCCGAGAATAGACAAAAGATTTATTAAAATATGTTTGATACACCTACCCTTGATTTACCAGCCGCAATGATGGCCTACGGTGATTGACCTCATATCTTTTCTACGTCTCGGGCATAAATACCAATTTGATCGGATCCGACACATGGCTTCCAGGGCCGTAAGGCGCTAGACCTGTTTTTGTCGCGCCCCTCAAACCTATGGAAAGCGAGACTGTCAATCCTCTAAAGCCGTTGCCAAACAGTGTTCGGGATGCTATGCCGGGCATTTGATATTTCGAGGAGGTTGTCAGGACCCCGAAAATCTCTGTTCTAATGTTGAACTCGACTGGACACCGTCTTGGCGCCATCGTTGGTTCAAATCTTGCCAAATCTTTCAGAATTTGAAGGGGAGACAAACCGGAGCAGTGCAACATGGTTGCCTTCAATCACGTGTTGACCTCTCCTAAATGACGCATAGAAGCCATCATCACCTTCTTATCAACTGTCTAGACGTCTAATGTTTCATTTCCCCAACATTATTGCTATCGTCCCATTCGCATATTGAATACCTAATATATGTGTAAACACATGCTTGACTCTCAAATGACTAAGTGAAATTGGCACAGTCGATGTTCAGCAGAGTGTGACTTTTGGTTGTGTAGATTATGTTTTTTTACTACACCAACACGGAACCACAAGCCCAAGACATTGTAGTATTGGACAAGAATAAGAGCAAAATTTTTATTTGATAAACCAAGAATTGAAGGTAGAGCAGCATCATATGCTAGCGTAAATATGATAGCGTTGGAGTTCACGGAATCACTCACCATCATCACAGCTACTCGAACAGAGCTATGCTTACATTCCATTATGTTTTTGCGATTCATGCTACAATGCATTCACTGCGAGCTTTAACGTAGGTTCTTTAGAAAGCCGGTCCACCTGGTATGATATTCATTTCAATTTAAGTATCTGCTGGTGTGTTCTCCAACCCAGGTGGTTATAATGTGGGGGGGGGGGGGGGGCATCAGGTCTAAAATGTATAATAGCAAAGCACCGGCAGATCTTCCTTTAGTAAGTTCTCTCTTTTTATTTTGTTTTCTTGATATTTATATCTACCATTTGGTCATCAGCGCTGTTGCACACAATCAAGTTTGAATTTGATGACAATGACACAGTGTTATATCTGCTGATTATTCAACTTCTTTGTGTGTCTGTTTACTTTTATTTCTGGGTCTCATATCTATCTATGTTGTCTACAGCTATACTCCTTGGTGAGACTAAGCTGTGAGCTGTGTATACAAGCTTGTAATATGTGAAGAGATATACTCACCATCAGCAAGTGAAACCTCATTTTTACATGCACAATCTCAAGATTTCCAGTGGCCCAATTAATATGCAAGGTAAGTCGGGTCTCTATTATCGTAAGGCCACTGATATTCCAACTTTGGCCTAGTATTTAGGGTCTGTTTGGGTGGCATAATCATAATCAATTATGGATTATTGATGGCATTCATATTATTCCCACCAGCCCAAATAAGAAACCCTATCATTTTTCTATGACATGTCACCTTCCCTGTGCACTATTCGGTATCTTTTTGTAGACTGCTGAGCTCATTGTCAGCAACAGTGAGCTGCTCTCCAAGGAGCAGTTTTTCAGCATTGTCTAGCGCTGCATAATAATCATATTAAATAAAAGTAATATAACATTTTTGCTGCTTTATTTGCTCTAATTATAAAACCCTGGTAAGTTATTCATGAAGGCGGGGAGTAGCAGCAGGATGGGCAGGATGGGCACGTATGGCAATAGATGTCGGCATTGGGACCACATGAGCATCGGAGCTACCAACATGTCACAGCTGTGTTGACATTTTCCCAATTTAGGCTTGTGGGAATAATATGGATGCCATCAATAGTCATAATTGACCATGATTATGCCACCCAAACAGACCCTTAGCTTTTTAATATCAATTTACACACCAGATTTAAATTCAAGCCCGGATGTTTGAACACTCCCATTGTACATCAGCCTATCGGAACTGAAGCCTGCAGTCAAATATAGCAGCTCACCATTACTGCACATAGAATTTATAGAGGAGAAATAAGAAGACAAGGGGCTGGATGACTGGTAGACAATACTATGTATGTACCAGTTGTTGGGCTCGAGCAGGGGATTACATCTGATTTTACTATTATCTGGCTCATGGTAAGAGATGTAAGCTAATATGATAGTATTACAGATGTTCTGAGATCTATATTATGCACTCTTTGTGAGCAATCCACCATCTACAGTTGAATGTGAGTCAAAGTTTGTGTTTTGAAGACATGTCTGGTGAGCACTTGGACTGGCCTGTCATTGCCAATATTACTATTGAGGCTTGACATGGACTTCAATGGCGCACAAACTGTAGGGTCATAGTAGTTGCTTCAACTCTTAGCGTAAAGCTACTCAGGGTATATGCTAGTAGTGCCCAAAATTATTTGTTAGCCTTGTATGGGTATATGGCATCTACAATAAAATACTGAAAGACTCTGTACTAGATGGGTGCTAAGTGTTGAGGGTCTTTGCTTGCCAAGTTGTTGCCAAGAATGCTTGGCTTGACAACCCAATCATGTTCAGCAATGGCTTTTGAAGGTTGACAGTCCTGCTTTCCATACAAACCGTGTCAGGAAATGCTTATGTAAAGTGGGGACTTTAAACTGCATTGCATCAATATTGGTCGTCTCCTTGATGCTCTTGACACATTTATAGCTTTACACTTGCCTCTACCTGTCCAAATTCAATTCATATTTCTTTAAAATATCACTTTCAATGGAAGGAAATGTTCAAACCATCCATTGCTTCAAGAATATACCTGTTATTCAAGTACCACAACCTTTAGATTACATGGCGCATCTCCTGCCATTGTGTTGAGTTCCCTCAGCTTGTCCTCTCCAAATAAGTCACAGGATTCATCAACCACAACATTGTCACTACCTCTGCTTGGCTCTCTGTTTGATGAGGCTGCATATCTCAGTGGATTCTTGAGCCAGGTACAACAGATCCAAGCTCCTCAGAACAAAAGACAGAAACTAGTATCAAAGTTCCAGAGAATGGAAGATCTGTTGAAGGACTCTGGATTTGATTCAGTGGGTGAATTGTTACAAATATTGCTCTACAATCCAAATTGCAGGTCTGAAGGACCTGATCTGCAAGGTCTCTTTCATGCAAGGGCTATTTCCTGGTTCCTACAAGGACGTAATAAGATCAAAATGTCAAACATTATTGGTCTTATCTACAAGCACAGGCACAGTGCACCCTTGCTGAGCTCACCATATTATTCCAAGCATCATGCTCAATTCTCACAGTCTGTCACTTATACTGAAATTCTCTATGCACATCCATTGTTATTCACCTGGGCAACAAATCTCATTGCTGATCATATTCACCATGAAATCTATGATCTTACTGCCAAAGATGATGATATTCATCTTTGGGCATCAACCAATGGTCGACATCTGATAGACTGTGTTCACCTTTCACCTGGGAAGCTTTGGGAAAGTTCAATAGTACTGCACTGTAAGTCTGTGTGGGAAATACAAAACAAGTGCTCCTGTTTCCTGGTATTTGACTGAGTCAATGGCTGCCTCATGCAAAAATGGTGTTGTGATTGTCACGAAGCAATGGCCACACCCAATTCTATGTCCTTTATAGAAGCTTACCATTCAATTGTGCTCACCTCTACTTTCAGATCCAAGTTGGTGTACTTTACAGTGCCCTCCATATTCTGTTGGACTCCAATGGACTTTCACTGGACCCAGCCAATTCCAATGAACCTAGCTGGACAGTCCATTGGACATCCAACAGATTCCGTTGGACTTGAAAAATTCCGCTACCTGTCCAGTCAGAGTCCGGCCAAATTCTGGTCAAAGTCTGGTCAAATCACTTCAAGACAGAAAACAGGTGGACTGGCCAGATTGTCCAGTCCGTTGGACTTCCAATGGACTTCCACTGGACTCTCAGCACTTAATTAGACCAGATCCAAGAGTGCTCTATCCAGTGGAGTCCAGTGGATATCCAGTGGATGTCCAGTGGACTGTTATTGGTTTAATTGCAGACTTTATTGAAGAAATACAATTACCATATCCAGAGAGGTTTTCAACTGCTATCTACCATAGTCTGTATATACATGTTATATCTTTATGTGCCATTTATTTAGCCTAGTCATCATCATCAAGACATGAGATCATAATCCATGCATTTACCAGTTGAAAAATACATACACATTCCCTCTTTTTGCTGCACGTTTCCTGTCAACAAATTTATTTTAGCAGCAAATTCAGGAATATTTTATTTTTCTCACTTGTTTTGCTTGACTGGCTTGCCCTTGATACCAACAGATTCACCTTCACCAATCTCACCATCAGTCTCCTCTTCTTCATCCCCAACAGCAACCTTCTTGGTAGGTGGTGCAGCAGAGGCATCAACAGCAGATGCAGCCCTGGCCCACTTTCTGGTGCTTCTACGAGTCTTGGGAGGGAGTTAGGGACAGTAGCAGTGTTCTTGGAAGCTTTGGGAGCCATAGTAAGGAAGCTAGGTCACTAGGATGAGCTTAGATGGTGGTGGATGAAGGAAGAAATAACAGATCATGCAACTTGTCAAGTTGGGCAGACATTACATAAGCCCTTTCTCACCAGAAACTGCTGTTCTCAAAAATATTCTAAGTCCAATCTGACGGAAATTTCTGTTTTATGCTAACCCAGACATTCCGAGAGCTTGAAAATAGTATATAACAAAGCTAACTACGACATGTATATATAGGAAAGTAACTACACTACAAAATTGGACAGAGTGGGTGTGAAACAGAGGGCAATAGCACTACGAAAGGGGATGGGGTGGGTGTGGTATGCAAAATGGAAGGCAACAGGCTGTCACATGTAAAACAGGGGCAGGTGACAATCTGAAAGGGGAAGGGATGGGTGCCATATGCGAAACAGAGGGCAACAGCTGTCTGAGAGGGCACGGTGTGCTGTTGCATGCAAAATGGGGGGTGGTAACGATCCAAAGGGGAACGGGGTGGGTGTCATATGCGAAACAGAGGGCAACAGCCGTCCTAGAGGGCACAGTATGCTGTTGCATGCAAAACGGGGGGGGTGACAATCCAAAGGGGGATGGGACAGGTGCTGTATGCAAAATGGAGGGGGACGGGGTGGGTGCCATATGTGAAATAAGGGGCGATGGCCGTCCAAGAGGGCACGGTGCACTGCAACAGAGGGCAGATGGGATTTGCATGCAAAAGGTGACACAATGGTGCTGCAAAAGGGGGTCAGTGGAGGCTGCATGTAAAGAGGAGGAGAGGGGGCTCATGGGCAGCACTGGCTTGACTCAGCAGGGTATGGAAGCACAACCTTTGTGATTCTTTGCAATCCTGGGCCAGTCTTGGTCTTAACCAGTTTTAACCAGTTTTAACTTGTTTTACACCTAAAATTATGCAAAGTTGTATTATTAATAGTTGCAAAGATAATTTAAAGATTGAAAATTTCTCCAAGAACATAATATTCTGTTGGGATTTGACAATTATAGTGTACTTTACACCCACCCAGGAACTTCATATGGAGTCCACCAACTCCATACAAAAGTGGTGGACTCTATATGGAGTCTATTTGGAACATGTATAAAGGTTCAAAAAATCATCTTTGATAAATGGAGTCTACATGGACTCCAAATGATTCCACTTGAGTCCAACTGGAGTTCAGTTAGAATCCATCTAGAGTCCAGGTGGACTCCAATTCAAGTTCCAACTAGAATATTTCAATCTTTCAATCTTAGTGTAAATTTACATGAGTGCAATATAATATATTAATAACTATGTACTACATTATTATCTATTTGCAAAGTCCATTGTAACAAAATAAAATAAAATAAAAACAAAAACAAAAACAAAAACAAAAACAGAAACAAAAATATAATGGGCTAAAAAGGTGGCCAGGAGGGTACATAATTGGGTTAAATGAATAAATGAACATATAGATGTAAAAGAAAATGAGAAAATAAAGTTGGTGGTGCCACAATGTATGTTGGATCGGGTTGGTGGGTGCCTGGCTCTGACCAACAACAGTGAGGTGGTGGGGGCATGCACAATAGCAGCAGCAGCAGAGTGCTAGTGGTTGGAGGAAGAGGTGGGGTGGTTGGAGTAACCAACAGACCAATGTGGCAACAAGAAGTCATGCATATGACATTGTTTAATATATGCTGAAAATTGCCAAGAAATGATAGAAATTGGTATACATGCAATCATTTTTTAATTTTCAATAAAGCCTTTGTGGCTCAATCAGTTTATTGCCCATGTTTGGGCTTCATGTATGCTTCAGTTCAATTCCAATTGGTGTATTTTATTTTTGCACTACAATAAAATATAAATAAAAACCAGAGACCTTCCTTTACCTGGAGTCCATTTGAATTTGACCCTGAAATTGTGTATTAATTCTGATATACATAATTCATGGGTTGAGTTCACATGGAATTCATATGGAGGATGTGGAACTGCAGATGATATTCCAAATGGAGCCTCCATGTAGTTCCACATCCTGCACATTGGCCCACATAGAGTATGAGTGAATTCCAGCTGGACTCCATGTGGAGTCTCCATCCCTAAATCAGTAATTTGAAATGTCAAAAGCAGAGTTAGAATAGTAGTTTGAAAACTCAAAAGCAGAATTAGATCAGTAGTTTTGAAAAATCAAAAGCAGGGTTATATCAGTACTTTGAAAACTCAAAAACAGGGTTGGATCAGTACTTTGAAAAGAGGGTTAAATCAAGAGTTACTGAATCAGAGTTAACTCAATACTATAAAACCAGGGTTAACTCAATAGTTGAAAAAAGATTAGATCAGTACTTGAGATGTTTAAAAGAGGGATTACATAACTCAGTACATTGTGGGCTGGAGGATCAGTACTTTGTAAACCAGGGTTAAATCAAAGACTACAGGGGGTGAAAACATATTTTGGAACAAACTATATACTAACTAGGATTAATATGTAGTAAAACATTAACAATATAACTACAGAAAGGACGTCATGAGCAGACAGTAGTGTTTGAATGTTCAGTCTTAAGACCAGATCTAATTTTGAGAATGAAAAGACCCATCTTGGGGAACTGGTCTTTGTGGTTGAGACTGGTCTAAACTGGCTATTTTATAGCCCTGTTTTTCCCTCTAAAATGACTCCAAGACTGTAATATTTGTTCAACTTTTGGCTGAGAAATTAAATAAATTGTCAAAATTTTATTAAAAGAATAGAATTTGTAAAATATTTTCATATAATTGCAGGTCTTTACACTCATTCAAGTATTCCATGTGGAGTTTGGTGACCTTTTTTGCAGGTGTCCCAGCCATTTAACTCTGCTTTTTCTAATTACTATATTTGGAATATAGCCATTAATCTCCTTTAATTGATTGTAGATAAAAACATCTTGACCACTTATAACCACCAGCCTCTGCTGATCTATTCATTCTATTTTACTATAGTACCAAAGTAATCAGCTCTCCATTATGCTACTGTAATAGCAGAAAAGATGGTTCTCTTGCTTGCATCTATTCTTTAATTGATCAGACTGGCAAAGATTGTGTTCATATTAAAGCTGCTAGGCTCTAGATAGCCTATGGTCCTGTGACAGACTATATTGATATGTCTCAATACTTGCATCTAGAGACTGATTTTACTAATAGATTTTGAGAGCTTGAGACTGGTCATAAGACTCATGGCCCAAAAGCAAAGGGCAGACACAGAATCTTTACAAATCTGCTGAAGCCCAGAAGCATCAAGCTGTTCCTGAGGCTGTTGTTTTCAGGGACTTGAATAAAATTCTCTCAAATTTAGAGAATACTTCTGATCCCAATTCTCCATTCAGGGCCCAAGCTCAAACCTCATAATTTGATAAGAAATGCATATATCTAGCTTATTTACCTGATGTTTTTTTGAGTTTATTTCTGAAGTTATAAAAGTGCAGTTAGTAACTCAGTTGAAGACAGAAAGTAAATGGCTGATTTATTCTATCTAAAGTTATGAAAGCACAGTGAGTAACTATAGGTAAAAGTAAGTAAAAAATAGTAAAGTAAACAGAAAATAGATACAGACCTCTGTCAAAGACAGAAAGTAAATGACTGAGGTTATAAAAAGATAGTAAGGAGTTAGACACCATTTACTCAGAATATACTGTGTAGATGGTGTGCTACTGTACATAGTAAAGGAGAATAATAAATATGCATAGGGGCTTGCCAAGGGCCTAGACAAAATAGAAAATGGCTTGAACCGATATAGTAGTTAGTAAAGAAAGATATTGTAGTGTATTTATGCCTTATTATCTAATTTATTTCTCTCAACACTTTTGTCTTTACCCATAGTAAGGATGAGAGATAGTGGAAGAGAGTCAAGATCACAAAAATCAATAAGTGGTGAAATTAAGAAATCACAAAGCAGGGTTAAATCAGTACTTTGACCAGACATAATAGGGGTTAGATCTGTACTTTGGAGGACTTGTCACTCCCCACATGTTCTGATGAGCACTGATCAGAAATTGAGATTTTCTGATCAGTTCTGATCAGTGACCTAAAACACTTTTCACCACCCAAATGGCCTGCAATTGCCTAAATTTTTGGCTGAACAGATCTGATCTGATCTGATCAGAAAACTTGGAACTGATCAGCTAACTCAGAAACTGAGTCTATTATTTTCAACAAAAACTGAGCAGTACTACTCAGCTCCAGGTCAGATCACCTGTAATAAAATAAATGTCACATACCAGGAATTAAAGGATCTGCATCTAATTTGGTACTGTCTGCAGTAGATACAAAATAAAATCCTTGTTTGAAGTGAGCATTCAATACTCAAGTAAGAAAATTTAAAAAAGCATTCATTAAAAATTGAACCCAGGGCTACAGACAAGTCACATAACTTGGACTTTATAGTATTTTGTATATTGAACATGCTGACATAATTTTTATATGATGAAATAATTACAGATATATTGCCCTCAATTTTCTGATTATTTTGATATATAATATGTGAATATAGCTTCATGGGAAGTGCTAGAATATATTATTGGGTGTTGTAAAACATTGTATATAATTCATTAAATGTGGAAAATAACACAAGCAATAATAGTGTAGTTGGTAAAGCATGTGTAGAATTAATTTATATAAAGCTGTTGGTTCAATTCCTGTTAAGTGCATTTTACAATTTTGCATTTATTACAAATATCATGTGACTTTTATAGATTATATAAAAGCTTATGTAATACTGACTAAGCATAAATATTATGTGATTTTAATAGCATATTTAAAGCTTATGTAAGAAAGTATTATATAATGCTGACTAAGCACAAATATCATGTGTCAGGCAACTAAAATCAGTGCAACAAGGCCACCAACAAAGACCAGCAAGAGAATAAGAGCAGAGGATAAGGAGAGAGCAGAGGATAGACTTTTGAGGAATCAATGATCTGAATGTTCACACCAATGATAGTGGAAATTCTAAGAGAGTGAAGCTGGGGATCTGCCTACAAAATATGCAGTATTTATACTACTCTAGGAGATGACTGACTAAGCAAGGTTCCATGATGAGTAATAAGAAAAACCATGATGAATAATAAAGAAGAAAATAATGAGTAATAATGAGTAATAAACAGGATCATGATGAATAATAAAAGGAGTGATGGTGGAAACTTCTGGAATGATCAAAATATTAAGAAAGATAAAAGATATGATGAATGATGGATGATGAATGATAAGATAAAAGATAAAAGATAATCAAGTGATGAAAATAAGAGTAAATAGGAAACCCAATGATGTGAAACACTTGCAGTTTATTATGTATACAACAATTTCTGAGTAGTTCTGCTCAGAGTTATACAGTGCTGAGTAGTGCTGATCAGAGCTTGTAGGGGAGTGTAAAGTACTGGTACTTTGGTAAGACATAATAGGGGTTGAATCAGTACTTTGGTAGAAGATAATGGAGGTTAGATCAGTACTTTTTAAAGACATAGTAGAGGTTAGATCAGTACAATAAAAGCAAGATTAAATCAGTAGATATATTCCAGTTAGATCAGTAGTTCAAAACCAGGGCTACTTCAGGACTTTATATACTAGGGTTAATTCAGTACTTTATATTCAGGTTAAATCAGTAGTCATTAAAAGAGGTTAAATCAAAGACTACAGGGGGTAGAAACATATTTTGCTCATTTGTTAGATTAGATAAATATTATACAATTTTCATTATTTCATTAATTAAGTCCAGTGAACTCCAGTAAATTTTGATAATCTGATATAATTTAAAGGTAAACAGAGTCCAGTGGATTCTACTGGACTCAATTTATTTTTATTTTTACTTATTTACTGTATTAAGTCCACAGAGTCCAGTGGAGTCCAGTGGACTCCAATTATATTAGTCCATATTCACTGTATAGTATAAGATCTACTGAAGTCCACTGGAATTCACTGGAATCCACTGGACTCTGTTTATCTTTTTACACTCAGTATATAGGCAAGTCTACTGGACGGTGTGGGGAAGATAAAGTACTGTTGAAGTACTTAATTGATGCCTTCCCACCAAGTGTTGTAATTGGTGCTTTCCAACAGAAGCTCTATGTCATCCAGCTTGAATGTTGTCATGATTTGACAAGTTCAGTGTTAAGTGAAATAGAAAAATAACACCTCAGTGATTATACAGAAAAATAAGATTGTCTGAGCTGATATATCTCAGAGTATGAGAGAGCTTGAATATATGTGCATTAATTCAGCTATGAACTGAATTAGAAGACACTCAGTAAATGCAAAAAATTCACCATTTAGACAATATGATGAGTAAGTCTCTGAGGTCTCTATAGATTGTGAATGAGGAAATGTGCCTTTATGCAAAGGTGGAGCCCATAATCTGTTTAAGCTATAATAGTAGTAAGGTAATGTAGCATAGTGAACTAGAGTACACATACACATACATATCTCAGTGTTCTGGAAGTGATTGACTGAGGCATGAGAATATTCCCACACCAAAAATGACTGACCAACAATACTATCATTCTCTCAGTTTTTATTGATTGCAAAAGGTCTGAGTCAACTTTATAATTGCAGGAGGAAAAAGACAAAAAGTGATAACCTACTATCTACTTATATAAGCATCATTATGATCTCTGCATGCTGGCACTTTAAATGACTTTGATAACTTGTATGTTATAAGCTAATTTGTCTAGACATTCAAGATCATCCCAAGCTGTTAATGCTGGAGTTATTCCCTCATCCTCACTGCTTCTGCAAAAACTCATCAAAGAATTTACATGCACCACTCATATTCAAAACTCCTGAGATAGCAGCATGAATAGAAATATAATAGAGGTTTAGTAGAGATATGTTTCTGGAAAATTCCCATTTTTGTTTGTGAAAGTCACAAATTCAGACTGCATTTTGAATTTTTCTGAATAATAAAAGAAAGTTGTACAATATATGTGTGGTTTCTGTATAATCATTGGTTAAGATTGAACATCCCTGAAGAAATATTTCTTGACCTTGGTTTTTTGAGACAAATCTGAAAATTGTCAAATAGATGGTGAGCCTTGCTACTCAGCAGTATACCATTCTTTGGATGATCAAGATGATCAAAATGATCCCTCAAGTTTTAGAGCATGTCCTCAGATAGCCTGGCAAATTTCTGTAAAATACAAAATGTTGTAGCTGCAGACTCGTGCTAATGTAGAGTAGAAAGACCCACAGATGCAGATGTTCTATCTAGGTTGTATTGGCCAATAGCCCTTCATATAATGTCACATGCTCTCAGTTTTGTTCCCACTTCTCTTTCTTCTTATTTAAGCTCATTACACTTGGGGTGTTTACCACAGTCATGAGTTCTAGTGAACATGCAACAAAATCTATCTTGTTTGAGAATCTTAAATAATAAATGTTACAAGTCAGCACCAGAGCTTAGTATGGACACATCTCATATATGTTAGCCCTAAAACTTGATTTTCTTATGCTAACTGGCTCTAATAATACTGACACTGTTTTGTTGTAGATTAGTGTTACTATGCTAGTGTTGCATTGGGTTGTTTTGTATAAGAGAACTGGCTCTTAACTAAAGTATATTATAAAGAGCTTATCATGAAATGCTAGGATTGACTCACAGAGAAATAGCAAATGTGTTAATCAAGTGATGCCAACAGTAGACATATCTTTCATGGCTTCTCTGGGTCTCTTGTTGCATGTGATAATAATTGATGCAACATATGGTTTACCTTGTGTGCCCTCACACTCCTCTGCAAACTCAAGCATTGCTGCCAAAACCTTTGCAAGGTCCTGACTTTGACCCTGATACATTGGCAAAACTGCTAAAAGAACACACTGTAATCCAATGTTCTTGAAAGACAAAAAAAAACACAAATTCCCAAAAAGGCATAGTAAAGTGAAAAAAATAGACTCTTTATTTGTAAGTCCTGGCCAGGATTACCCAAAAGTAAAAATTTTGTAGTTCTTGTAAGGTAACTCAAATCTTTGTTAACTTTGCAAGACAAAACAATTTTCTACAGCTACCCAGAGGGCAATTTTACAATAAAATATTGGATCATTTAATATTGCTACAAAATACATAGCACTCTTTCTATATCACTCAGATTGATAACTCAGATTATCACTTTTAATTGAAACACCTCTTACCACAATTGAACCACTACCTTCACAGAACACAATTAAATATATGTTCTAATTGTTACATTAATACATCATCATTATTATATGCATGTATGTGATGGTCTATGTCACTATCTAAAAAGTGGCCTTTCTGGGAGAGCCCATACAAGCTAGCAATGTACTGTAATACTACATATTACAAACAGTAAAATAATTGACATACAGTTAATTCTCATACTAATTTTTAGTGTGCTATACATACAAAGCTTATGCCTATGGCAACTTACAAGAAAAGAGAAAAAATTGTCAAAAATGCTATATACCTCAATGGTCCTCCAAAAATTACTGCTGACTGTAAAGTTGAATAAACATTTGGCTTAATTTTAATTCCACCCCAATTCTTATTCAAACAATTCAAAATACTAGATTGATTAGTGGGCATACTAACATAGTACAAATGTTTTTATGATCTTCCAATTAAGCACAAAGATTTTGATCAACCATATATAGCAATATATAATCACAAAATGATCAATTTGCCTTATATAGGCCACTTTGCAATAATTGGTTTTGGTGGTTTTGCTGATGTACTTAAATACAGTGTTCACTGATCTCAAACTTGTCCTTGATGATTCTGTATACATCAACAACTAGTTGGTTGGTAGTCATGCTGCTGATAGTGACTGTCCCAGTGTTCTGCTCAACATTGGTATAGATCACTGATGATTCAGACACAGTCAGCAAGCTGAAAGAGCCCTATTAATCTCATGTAACATGGCTGATGGATGTTGTCAGAACTAATGAAGGGGTGACATCTTGGTTGTCCATCATGTTGTAGATGCAAGATATGGTGCAGGTATAAAAGATGCAAAATCAGTTTTTTTTTCAATTTCTGGCTCTATATACCAGCAGACATAATTATAGTAGTCGGCCACTGACTGATTATGATGTTGCTGCTGGGGTCTCTGATGCTCAGCAGATGGCTGCCAGTTTCAATGTCAGAACATGACTAATGTGCAACAACATGAAAGAGCACAGTCACGGTCATGTCCAAACCTCATCACAAAACATTTTTCACCTATACACACTTGATTTTCCATCTATATAAAATATACTTCATTATAAACATTATTTTTCTTCACTAAATCTTATTAAAAGCCAAGAAAACAAGGGCTGTTGATGCCAATGCCAAGGCTCAACAATCATACCAGCTGAAGGGCAAGATTTCCAATATCCAGTATTATCCACTGGCTGGCAGAAGGTGGAAAATTAGTTTGGGCCATGGGAGATAGCATAGATTACAGCCAATCTGCTTTTGGAAGTCACACCAGTTTGTTTCCTTATTGATGTTTAAATGTTGGCAGTCAACAGCCAAACATCAGGGCCCCAGCAATGATATCATAATTGGCCAGCCACCCAACTTTGAACATGACTACTATCTCATGCTTCTTTGCAAATTTAATGCCACCCAACAGCAATATTTTTCACTCCAGGCCTTCCTTTGGACAACAGATATCCATAAGGTTGGTGCTGTAATACCATTACTGGTGCAAAGCATAATTAATTGATTTAATCAGAACCAATGTAATTCTGGTGCCCCAGGCTCACCACAGCCTCTTTTTATATTAATATTCTATATCTACACACACATGACCATGATCTCGAATTTTTTCCTTTGACAGTGAACTCTGTTTTTCTCCTTTTTATGCATTGTACACATTTGTAACTCATATATATAGTTGAAAATTAGCCTATACATAGTCCTGTTGTCATGGAAGGAAACCTCTAGGAGCTTGCAAATACTATTATGGTGCAGCTCCTGCTGAATGCTGATCTCATAAGTTAGTCAAGGTGGCTGCCCAAGTATTTTCTGGATTCTGTGAGCCTACACAGCACAGAGTCTCCTGTTCTTTGGTCTAGTATAGCAATCCATAGCACCCAAAGTCCCTGTGCCCATGCCCACAGGAACAATTAAGTCATTCTTGATGTGCAAATCCAGTATCTGTCTTTGATTCATGTATGTCTTGTGGTAATAGAGATATTCTATAAGAGACATTAGCATTAGCACCCAATGTCAACTTTAACTTACAAGAGACATTGGAGCCCAAAATGACAACCAGACTTTGTCACTATTCTTGAGGGTAGGGAAGACAAATCTTTTTCACCAACTGATATCTCACTAAATTTAACAGTCTAGACCAGTGGTACTATCCCACTCAATGTAATGAATTTTGCCATCTAGCACTTAATTAAAATGAAGTCTAGCAGCCTTAGACCAATATCACTCACATGATCCAGAGAGTACAACTGGATTGTTATTGTCATCCACATCTATGTCATAGTATTTGTGACCTGATTTGAAGTCCAACTGTGGTAACAAACTTAGAAAAACAGGCTTCAAATATCTCCATCAACCTTGAGAAGCAAGGTCAGTAGAAAGATGAGGGACTGGATGAGACCAACAGTAGATCTTTCTGTGTTTGTCATTAATAGAAGTAGAGAACAGCATGGGCTCAGGTAACCTGTGTGGGTTATGGGTGTGGGTACAGGCAGGTATGGGTATAGGTAGCAGGGCTGATACCTGTGGGAATATCCATGCTATTGCCTAGATAGCAAGGATACCTGTTGATTAACTGAATACATCTATAGTGTATATTTAACCAAGAAATAGAGGAATGAGAAACTAAGAATTGAAGAAAATACTGTAAAAGATAGTGTGGTATAGCATATGCATATATAAGAAATATAATGTCCAATGATGACAACCAGTGGTGAAATGATTCTCAATGTCAGAAGCATCTGCCATGGGTAGGCAACAGCTTTCTTTATACTGTAGGTTAAAAGTGCAATCTTCAGTAGTATGGACATGTCTGGCAGCAAGATCAGCATAGTGGCCTGTCAGAAGAATATGAATATAGTGATAATAATTAACAGTTACCCAACTCTTTATTTAGGTTCAGGCCACTTTACCACTTCCAGCCAGTACCAATACATATTTATTCAATTCCCAGAAGATATGCAAAAGCTACCCCATAAGATACAAATTTTTGAATGGTTAGTAGACAAACTGCAGTCATATATCACAATCTGGTCATGTTTTAGTAGGGCATGAATAAGAACCAAAATAAGTTTTCACTCCCTGTAGTCTTTGATTTAACCCTGGTTTACAAAGTACTGATCTAACCTTTTGCAACTACTAAGTTAACCCTGATTCAGTAACTCTTGATTTAACCTCTTTTCTAAGTACTTAGTTAACCCTGCTTTTGACATTTCAAACTACTGATTTAACCCTGCTTTTTCTAATTACCATATTTGAAATATAGCCATTGATCTTTTTAATTGATTGTAGATAAAAAACACCTTGACCACTTATCACCACCAGCCTCTGCTGATCTGCTCATTCTACTTTACTATAGCACCAAAGCAATCAGCTCTCCATTATACTACTATAATAGAGGAAAAGAATGGTTTTCTTGCTTGCACCTATTCTTCATTTGATCAGACTGGCAAAGATTGTGTTCATATTAAAGCTGCTAGGCTCTAGATAGCCTATTGTCCTGTGACAGACTATATTGATATATCTCAATATTTGCATCTAGAGAGTAATTTTACTAATAGATTTTGAGAGCTTGAGACTGGTCATAAGACTCATGGCCCAAAAGCAAAGGGCCAGACACAGAACCTTCACAAATCTGCTAAAGGCAAAAGAATCAAGCTGTCTCTGATGCTGCTGTTTCCAGAGACTTAAGGACCCAAGCTCAAACCTCATAATTTGATAAGAAATGCATATATCTAGCTTATTTTCCTGATACTTTTTGAGTTTCTTTTGTCTTCACTCATAGCAAGAATGAGAGATGGCAGAAGAGAGTCAAGATCACAAAGAACAATAAGTGGTGGATGCAGCTGATCAGAAGTATCCAAATTAGAAAATCACAAAAGCAGAGTTAAATAAGTACTTTGGCCAGGCATAATGGGGGTTGGATCAGTACTTTGGTAGGAGATAATAGAGGTTATATTAGTATTTTATTTAATATATAATGGGGTTAGATCAGTACAATAAAAGCAGAGTTAAATCAGTAGCTCAAAACCAAGGTTACTTTAGGACTTTATATATCAAGGTTATTCAGTACTTTATATCCAGGTTAAATCAGTAGTTATATTTCAGAGTTAAATCAGTAGTTATTAAAAGGAGGGTTAAATCAAAGACTGCAGAGAGTAGAAACATATCTTGTGAATAAGAATGTCAAAGCAGTTCAGAAAAGAGGAGTGGAGCTTAAGAAAAATTTGCAAATTTATGTGGGGAACAAGACAATGTCCCCAGTCAATAAAAACATCTTTTTGCACTCTTTGAAGTAGAAAGCAGAAAACTACTAGATATAGCAGCTAGAAATGGAGCCATTGAACTCATGAGGCTGAAAACATATCTTGGATTAGGCAAAAGGGGCCACTTTGGGCCTTTGTGACTGATGCCCTGTTGGCACCTGAGGTGCCTCAATCTAAACACTTGGAAAAAACAGCAAGATTAAATGTCTTTCTGTAAACATGGAAATCATACTCTGGCATAAAATGTTGTTGAAGTGTTTGGAGGCTATTGACAACAGCTAAGAAACATTGTCTGTAAATAGAAGGACTGAAAATACCAGATAATATCCTTAACCAAATGCCAGCATGGCATCACAGAGAAGCTGGCTCATCTCTGCACAGACTTGTCTTTACAAAGTATAGCAAATGCCTCATCAACAAACACAAAGCCTTGACTATAGAGAACATTATAGAAATTACATGTGTAGCTGACAACCCTGACTATGAAGAACATGTCCAGTGCCAGTGTGTGGGGGCAGCAAAGCAGGAGGGACATGTGGTGTGATCACCTCTGCAAATGTATTAAAATGGCAATGCAAGTCCTGAATTCTATTCACCTAAAATGGAAACTAATAAAGAATAGGAAGATTCAGAAAACAACTCTAGACCTCAATGTTATATCTAGCCACAATGTAGTGGAAGTAGATCCAGATCCACCACATGAACCATCTGGCAGATGTCTTTTGGGTATTCACAAAGCCAGGCAAACAAACCACACTGCAGCTGAGGTATAATAGGAGTGAGTCAGAAACTGTCCTAGAGCCCAGACACACTGCCCACATTGGGAGCTTTATCCAAACAGAGAGAGAATCCACAATTGGTAGTGCAGAACTGATATTTGAGATGCTAGAAAAGAAATCTAGACTGCTAAAAGCAATATAAATATCAAAAGTGGTCTGTAAACACTGTAATGGAGCAGACCTGTCAGCAGTCAAACTAGCACTCAAACTAACTCCCAATAAAGCTCATCTTGCTCTTAACACTACATCATGCAGAGTATTTAATGCAGTTACCATTGATGTTCCTGTCAATAAAGACAGTGGGTACCTCAACATCCCAAATTCAAAACTATTAAAATTAATCACAGTTGCTGTGAGAAGGCAAAGAAAAACAGTAATTACACTGGTATCTGCAAGTGATCTGCACTGCCTAGAAGCAAGTCAAGCAGCTGAGAAGGCATCTACCCTCAATACTCAGACTAGTGCTTAAAAGTCTGGTCCAGTCCAGTTTTGAGCCTCTAAGGCGATAGAACAAGACCAAAACTGGTCCTAGTTCACCTCAGGACCTCAAAAAACTGGACTGGACTGCTCAGAACTGGTCTACATCAGTTTTTGAAGTCTCAGACTGGTCCTGGTCTTGACAAATTGTGACCAGTTTGTGACCAGTTTTTTGTTGTAAAATAGTATCTATTTAAATTTTAGTGATCAATAAAGATTATTTCCATGCTTCTTAGCTTCAAATGCACCCAAAAACATTAAATTCCATTAAAATCTGAAATATAAACAAGGATATTTTATGGTATCTACTCTTTTTGAAAAATATTTCACCATTTTGACTGCATATCAGTCAAATTTTGCTCAGATTTTACATTCTTGTGTGTGTTTTGAAGACAATATAAAGGGCTATAAAAATTGGTTTAAACCAATCTAAACTGGTCCACTAAGACCAGTCTTTTTGTGGTCTTAAATCCTAAATCTCAAAAGGCTGGACTGCTGATCCAGTCTTTTTTCCAGTCTGGTCTGGTCTGGTCTCCATTTTGTTCCAGTTTTAAGACCAGACTTTTAAGCACTAACTCAGGCTGTAGTCTCAACAAAAATTTGAAGTTACAGAAGCAAGACTGACCTCCCTAACCCAGGGAAGAGCATATAGACAAGTCTGAGCTAAGAAACAGCAAGTCTACCAGCCCAGATGCCATACTAAACTTCTAATATCCTAAGTTCAACTTGAATCTAAAGACATACTGGGTACCAACATGCAACCAGTAGAAATATGGTTTTAAATTCATAACAAGGACCTGGCAAGAAACACCAGGTACTTCCTATGGATGACACTACATAATGCATACATGATTGGATCAAACTGGATAAGGCCTGGTTTTGCAGCAGAATACCAATCAAAGAGTGAATGCACTGTATTCCATGTCCTAGAAACTATAAAACATATCCTCTTTGAATGCTCAACACCTGGCAGAGACACTGTTTGGCAAGCAGCTGAGGAATTATGGAACCTATGCACCCAAGAACCTGAGAACAAGTGGCTAAAACCATTGCTGGGCAGTGTGATAGATGCTGGAAAAGCCCAACATGGCTGAGTTGCATGTACAGCATACTAATGGCAGAATCAGCCCACCTGATATGGAAATTGCAATGCAACCAAGTAATCAACTGCAAAGGCAATCCAATAACTAAAATTGAAGCACAAAATAAATTTATGGCTACCATGAACTTGCACTGACAGATGGACATTGTAATTTGCCATTCATGGTATCTTAAGAAAGCATTAAGTTCTAGCCTAGTCCTGGAAACATGGAGAGGTACACTATCAAATAAGAAATCCCTGCTTTAGAACTGGACAAAAAAATGAAAGGGGAGTTTTAGTGGGTATTGAGGTTTGCAAAGATGATGGAAGAGGAAGAGACAAACACCTGAGCCCTGATCCACATCAAAACAAGCCACTATAACTATAGTGGACTTACTCTGAGCCCCACACTTAGTGCCTAAAAGCATTTCTCCTCAGTGACTATATCTAGATTTTACAGTAGCTCAAAAAACCGTCCCAATGTTTGGCACTTTCTCACTAATTGTTTAATAACTTGGGAAATAAATTATATAAAAGTCTGAAAATATTATATGTTATAGTTTAACATGCGACTAACATATTTCTAACCAAGGTCACATGATTTTAACAAAAACTGATTACGTGAATGGAATTTACAAAATAATAGAGCATTGGGACAGTTTTTTGACTCTCTATCTAGTACTTAGTATGGCCTCCCTTTGCCTTGATAACAGCCTCCATTCTCCTTGGCATGCTTTCTATAAGCCTTTGGCATGTTTCTGAAGGTATTTCAGTCCATTCCTTTGCCAATCTCTCTCACAATTCAAATGCTCCTTTGGGTGGTGTCTCATAGGTGTTCATTTGCCTTTTGAGGTAAACCCAAAGGAGTTCAATGGGGTTGGGATCAGGGGATTGGGGTGGCCACTCCATAACTTCAACATCATTGGCCAAAAACCATTTTTGAGCTTTTTGGAGGTGTGTTTGGGGTCATTATCCTGCTGAAAAATCCTTTTCCCTCTGCCATCTCCAAGTTGTCAAAGTTTTCATCCACCCCATGCTCCGAAATTTCACAGTATTAGTCTGCATTCATCTTCCCTCAACCTCAGTGAGTGTTCCAACACCATTCCACCCCATACAACCCCATACCATGAGATTGTTGCCCCTCTATGCTTGACAGTTGGTGATGTTGTTCTATCTGAGATTGCTTCACCCTTGGGTTTCCATGTATAGACCCTTTCATCTGAGCCAATCCTGTTGATTTTTGTTTCATCTGACCAGAGTACTCTTTTCCAATCCTCCACAGTCCAGCCAACATGATTCTGGGTGAATTTTAGGTGTTTTTGACAGTGGATAGCCTTGAGGAGGGGCCGTTTTGATTTAACAACAGAGCAGAAGTTGTTTTCTTTGAGGGCATTTCTGACTGTTTGGGCACAAACAGGAGAGGGAATAGCATCATTGATGAAATGTGTTGCCTGAACAGCATTGTCCAGCTTTCCTGTTTTGATTTGACAAAAGGACCTGTTTATCCTTGGGAGTAAGCTTGGAGGGATGTCCACCTTTGTTGTTTTGGGAGTTTTCTTTGTTGGCATCCACTTCCCTCTTGATTCTTCCAACGGTAGACTTTCCCAAACCAATTTTAGACTCTATTTGAGAAAGAGAATAGCCCTCTTCAAGAAGATTGAGTACTGAGAAGGTGTTGCAGGCTTCATGATGTGGTGGTTAAAGAGAAAGATGGTTGAACTTGAATTCAACATTGAAAATGTGTACAAATAGTGTCACATGACCTTTTTTAAATTTCTCACAATTTATACAAAGCAATTTGGCTTTCTACAAGCATGTAAAGCTATTATTTTATAGGGTCAAAAACTGTCCCAATGTTTTATTATTTTGTAAATTCCATTACTTAATCAGTTTTTGTTAAAATCATGTGACCTTGGTGAGAAATATGTTAGTCACATGTTAAACTATAACATATAATATTTTCAGACTTTTACATAATTTATTTCCCAAGTTATTAAACAATTAATCAGAAAGTGCCAAACATTGGGATGGTTTTTGAGCTACTGTATAATGATACTAACTGCCAAGGTCAGAATTCTTGGAAGCAACAAGCAGACCACAAGGTGATGACTACGTTGCCACCAAACAGTTGTAAATGCTCCACCAAAATAAAAATAAAAATAAATAATAAAATAAAATAAAAATTATTGCATTGGGGCATATTTTTAGGAGTGGGTCAGGCCACCATACATGTGAATATCTGTTGAGTATCAGTGGTTTCTGGCCCCTTTTCATGCATGTATACTGCACTCTTGTACTTGACATTTAAATAATCTATAAACACAATCCACCACATTGATGACTGTTTGAACTCTTTCAATTCTGAACAGAATTTTGTAGCCCATTATAATGAACTACAAAATTTTACTGCTCACCACAATCAAAAAACCAGAGGAGTACCACATCCAGGTATGTATTCAAATGTCTGAACATAGTGTGAATGCCCAGATACCAATCAGAAAAGGTAGCCTCATTGATACTGTTGGGATCCAGGAACTCTGTCACCTTATGCCCAAGCACATGTTTGTTCAGTCAGTATTTCCAAGGCTCATACTCTCCATGTTTATTTTTCTTCTGCAAGAATTTGCTGATGCTTGGAGGCCAGATGAGGCAGTGCTCTCAGAGCATGAGGCATTGAGGTGGGGTGATAAACTCAATAAACTGCAAAAGAAGTGACAGGTTGAATGGCAGCATAGATTTGCAGTTCATGAAAGTGATATCAGTTCAATGCCCTGCAAGGTCCATAATGAAAGGTTGACTGAGGTCATACAGGAGCAAGTGCTGCTTATTAAAAGGTGGCAACTGCTGAAGGTTGTAAAGAAGATTTTGGTCAACAAGTTTGTCCTTGAGTATTGTGGTGTATATTGCTTCAAACAACTTCCCATGAGCAATGGAGAACAGAGAGATGGATCACAGCTCAGGACTATTGTATGAGAGCAGATCATGGACTTGTTTGAAATTGGCAGGAGAGTTGCATATGCACAGGCACAGCTGGCCAACTAAAGGAGACTTGTCTTTCTCCAAGTGGTAGTATAAAAATCCTTTCATTTTCAGGGGGGAAAGGCTGATGCAAGACCTTACCTTTTCTTGAATATGCAATCCTAGTGGCTGCTAAAGGGGTGGTTTTTCAGGTGTACAAAACCTGATATTGTGGAATCTTGAGATATCATACACTATCTGACCAAGCTCAGAGAACTGGTCTGGTTTCAATGTAAGGAGGAGTCAGCTTGTACAGTAGCAACCCCCACTATGGAGAGATTAGTGGCTATAGTCGACATTGGAAGTACATGCACTGAAGATACCCATCTGCAGCCATGTATTGAGTTGGACTCCCTTTGCAGTCCTAAAAAGTTGCATCTAGCAGTAAAAAAATATGGCAATACCATCACTTTTGGAGATTATCAGAAGTATATGTAAAGGGAAGGCTCCTCCTGTTGACTAGCTAAATGCTTAAAGTCCAGTGGCACATCAATGGACAAAACTGTTAGAAATAGACAATAATGCACAAATCAGTAGCTATACTGATGAGTAACAATAGAGTCAAATCTCAAATGCGCAACAATGACAAGTATGAGTGAAAATAGTAAATTGCTTCTGTAGACTCCAAATCTTGTTCTAGTGTCTTTGTTTCCTCAGACATAGTAGGAATACTGGTCTTTTACATGGCTAAGTGTCTAAAAATGGTGAGGTGTGACTATAGGTGTCCACAATATTGCGTCAAAACACCAAACCTATAATTACGTGACAAATTATATATCACCGGAACCGTCTCAACGAGGGGATTCCGGATCAGTGATCAGAATTTGAATAACTTTACTCTACAAAAAGTTATTAACAGAACAGTGTGCAAAAACACCGAAAAGAGCGAATTCTAACTAAGTGTCCATTTGTACAAGTCCAAATATCAAGTGTAGAACATTAGAAACAAAGTGTTTAATCACAAAAACTAACAAAAACCGTAAATATTCCACAGATCTGAACATTGTTTAGGGCATGTTCAAAACTAATAAACGTGACAACACAAGATAACCTTGGACTCTGATTTAACTTTAAGGCTCAGCCTGACAATGTGGTGGTGCAATCTTATCTTCATCTCTCTTGTTGTCTATGGATCTAATAGCAAGATATTCCAAGAGAATATAATATGCTGACTGTAGGGTATGCTAGTCAAACAGTTTGCTGTAATACATACAGTATGGTGGACTGTTCTAGTCTCTCCTAGACAGACTTTGATATATGTGATGTGCTCTATGGATTACAATATATGAAGTCTGTTTTTATCACACCCCCAAACCATGTCAGAAAGTTGTTATATAATCTTTGGATATTGAAACATGGTCTGGCCTAGTCACATCAATATCTCTCCTCCTCAACTCCTGCTTGGCTTTATTTTGACATGTCATTTTGTGCAATCTGGCCGTTGCACTTCTAAAACTTCTATAGCTTTATTTTTTAAAGGCCTGGGACCTGTTATGAGTCATAAATAGTGCTTGAAAGTCCAGTCTGGTCCGGTTTTTGAGCTCCCAAGGCAATGGACCAAGACCAAGAATGGTCCTACTTCATCCCAGGACATCAAAAACTGGATCAGACCACTCAGAACCAGTCTACATCAGTTTTTCTGAGTCTTAGACCAGTCTTGGTCTTGATTAATCATGACTGGTTTGAGACCAGTTTTTTGTTGTAAATCAGTAGATATTTAAATTATAGTATGTTTTTTTTTGATCTAGTTTTATTTCTATAAGCATACTCTTCTGGTGGTGCAATGTGATACTCAGGGTTACAATACAGGTGTGATCTAAGTACTACATTAAGTGTTCTATACCCATACCTGCTTATTGTGTCTTCCTGTACTGTAACTCTAATCATGGGTTATTATGCCTTGGCCACTTCTGCAGCTGCATAGGCTCTTATGCACAGTGTCCACTTTCTAAACTGTCTTTGCTCCTGGAGCTTCATCTGCTATGGCATCCTTCCACATAAGCTGTGGGTAGGTTTGTCCAATCATGGGTCACACATTGCCATTGACAACCCACTCTCATTGGGTCAGTGATGACACCAGACGACTGCTCTGCCATGCACAAAACAAACACAAAAACCTATAATAAACTGAAAGAACAATGGAGGAACCTAAGACTTGAAGGTGTGGAATGCAGAGGGAAGTTGTCTTGAGGCTCTGAGGGTGCAAGACTGGGTTCTGGGAGCTATACCAGATGGAACTGACTAGGTGCAGTGAGGTGCAGTGATGTATGACAAGGTGTGAAGCTCTGAAAATGAGGTGCAACATTTAAGAACAAGGTGCAAAGCTGTGAGAACAAGGTGCAAGGTTTGTGAATGAGGAGCGAAGCTCTAAAAACAAGGTGCAAAGGTGCAAGAACAATATCTGAGGGTCAAAAACTTCTCCTTCAATGTAGATACAATACAAGCTTTTATACTACAAATATTGAATACTGAATAAAGGCATAGTCTGCTACAAATAAGGAGGTGTGATAGCAATGCACAAAGAACTGAATGAACAATATAAACTTCTGCATAAAGAATCAAAAGCAGTGGTGATCATGAAACAAAGAAAACTAGGAATGCAGATGAATAAATGTCTGCAAACTATAGAAATATATCACAAGGTACTCTTAAAATGCGAAAATGATCAATGAAAAAGGTAAAGAACATGATAGAACCTATAGGAAAGACTTCCTGATGCTCCGGACCTTCCCTCGCAAATGTGCTAAATACTGGAATGAGTTGCAGATTCCTATCTTGAGCTTCAACAAAGTGTAGAATATGTATAGCATAGCCTTGCAGCTGATCCAGACGTTGTACAAACTTGGAAACTGATAGATCAGCATGTGTCCAAGGAAGATGATCCGATGAGGTGCGCGAAAGTAAAAACTGATATTCTGAGGCATAGAACAGGCTGGATGATCAATGATGATGAGGTGTGAAGAGGTTCAAAGAGGTTCGACAAGGTCCTAAGAGGTGAGAAGCTGTTGGAACAATGTATACTGAAGGAGGGGATGATCAGAGGTTCAGAATGTCGAAATAGGTGCAAAAGCTTTGTAAACTGCTGAGAATGAATGTAGAAGGTAAGGGAATAAGCTGGAATAAGATCCAAAGAGGTGCAGAGTTGCAGAAACAGGTGCAAAACTAAGGAAAAAGGTGCAAAGCTTGCTGAAGCTGCTGGATATATTGTCGGAGGTGCAGAGTATTTTGAAGCTGTAAAAATCACAAATTCCAGGGCCAGAGAGCTGCAGTGCTCATCATCGGCTCTAGCCATCTTGCCAAATTTTCACTTCACCCTCCATACTCATTGGTTCAAACAGCCTTGGGGTCAGCTTTAGCTGTCTTGGCAGTCACAAGGACTTGTCCATCACAGAGGTTGCACATAGGATAGGGGACTCCATTACCCACATTCCACTATAGTCACAACCTGATCAGGGTTGGCTCTAGCTGTCTTTGCCAGCCCTATATTATTATCTTGTCCCATGCCTCTCAATATTTCCATTCTGGAATGGCCACCTTTTCAGTAACCAAGGAGAACAAAGTATATGATATCATTGAATGAGTATAGCATTGGTTGTGTTATCCAGACCTTTGGGTCAGCTTTGCAGCAGGGACATAGCCCACCTACTATAGTGCATGACTTTCATGGTGACTCCTAGGGGCATTGAAATGTCACATGGTGTCTAAAGTGTTTTATCCATGCAACCAGCAAGAATTGAACTTACATCTTCATCAAGCCTAGGGGTTAGTGCAGTGATAGTGCCACCTGAGCCATGTCACCCCATTTAAATTATAGTAATGAATATAAATTATTACCATGCCTCATAGCTTTCAAACGCACTCAAAACGTTAAATTTGGTTGAGATTTGATAAAAATAGAAGAATATTCCATGTTATCTACTCTTTTGAAAATATTTTACCATTTTCTTTGTATCTCAGCCAGTTTTTGCTTAAAATTCACATTCTTGGGCGCGTTTTGAAGCGAATATAAAGGGCTATAAAAACTGATTCACACAGACTGAGATCCGTCCACTAAGACCGGTCTTTTGCGGTCTCAATCTGAAATCTCAAAAGACCGGACTGCTGGTCTGGTCTTTTTCTGGTCCAGTCCAGTCCAGTCCTGGTCCTGGTCTTTTTCCAGTTTTGAGACCAGACTTCCAAGCACTAGTCAAAAATAATGGCTCTGGGACACCACTGGCAGGATTAATGTGATTGTGAAGAAGATTGTACCAACATTGAGCACATTCTATTAGGGTTGCAATCACTCCAACCAAAAATATCCTTTTTCTCTCTTTGTTTTATTCATCATTCATATCTTGCTTCCAGCTCAATAAACTGTTCAAACTAAACATATTTGGTTTCTCATCCTGTTCTGAATCCTTAAGTGAAGCAAGAAAATGGCACTGGAATGTAGAACAAAATCTCCAGAAACTCTCCAACAGAGTCACTTCCATTTTCTCAAACTTGAGTGCTAACATTTGGCTTTCACTTTGAGGAAACTGACATAGCCTGGAGCTGACTTGATGGCCCATTTAACCAGCTGGGATCATTTACTGGGGAGCTATGAGAGCTTGACAGTGATTCTCGAGTATCAGTTGGGAAAGATGGATGTGAGAGACCTGAGGGAGATGGCAATAGGTGTTCAAGATATGCCGGAGTCTCAGGTACTAAGGTAGACGACATTCATATTCGTAAAGCATCACGTGATACTTGTGACACTCTCCGAAATAGGCAATTTTTCGCAAAAATATGATAAATCTTACAATTTCTCGGCTTCAGGACGCATTTCTACAATTCTGCTTCCTAGTTTCTGTAGTAGATAGGCTTAGACACGTAAATTCAAATTATTTCAGCGTGAAGTCCAAATCTGGAAGAGAAGAAGCAAAAATACGCCATCAGTTTGTTATCAGCTGCCATCAATCTGCACTCAATCTGGCCATAAGAAAACACACTTTTTAAAAATGCTAAGGATCCTTCATTTCTCCACGAATCAACTTCAAAATTCGCAATAATGTATACAACATGTATTAAAACAAAAACTAGGAGCCAAAAATCTAATTAATGGATTGCAAAGAGGGCTATGAATGTTCCGTTGTTTTTCCGTCAATTTATTTCCTAATTTGATCAACAATGTCACACAAAATAACGCCACGTGATGCTTTACGAATATGAATGTCGTCTACCTTACAATGAAACAAGTTTTGAACACTTCTTAGGTATCCTTTTGTTGAAATTAGGTATTATATTCAATAAGATTCAAAAACACTGTTGGAATGGGAGCGGTGGCCATACAATCGCCTCGGGAAAGGAATGCCAGCTCGGCAATATTGACGCGACGCGTTTTCAAAGTCCGCAGATTACATAACAAGTGTCTGACGCGGTTTTAGGGGCGCGATAAAAACAGGACTAGGACTTTTCGGGACTGATTTTCCCGGTGGACCGCAGTCCTTCCATAATCGGCAAATTATCATCCAGTAGCATAGGTTTAGACGTTATTTCCTCGTCTCCAGCATCATAATCGGTTACAAAACATCCGTAAGCCTCAGTTTTATTACTAAAAATGCATATAATTTGTCTTTCTTTCATCGCTAACTCCAAGTCAACTCTGCCGAGCTTAGCGTAGCAAACCAGTATGCCCTGTAAACACAACAGGTTCTTACAACTGTGGTAATTGCCAGCTCGAATGTTAATCGCCGTACTTTAAATTTTTCGTTTGAAACTCAAACTGGAAGGCGGTGATAACGAATTGGGGGCTGGCCGCATGCGCGACGGGATGTGTGTAAATCTCTAGGTTTCTGTACAGTTTAAAATGTATACACTTCTTTTATCAACAACTCTGTTTGAATCTGTCTTCGGATTCCAAAGAGCGATCGGCGCCCGCAGTGTCATCTTCATCAACAAAAATATCCGTGGGGTCCTTGACGTTATTGCTTTCATGTCAATTTTCGGGCTTGCTTGAGCTAAGGTCTACGACTATGCTATTGCCGAACTTCGTATAGCATTATGTCGCAGTACCCGGATTCTTGTAGAAGAAAGTATAAACGCTATGCGCAGAGTTTTATATTAATCACCGCCATCGACGGGATCTATATCAGTGTGAATACCGCCTCTTACTCCCATGGACACAAATAACTCCAACTTCGAGGCCCGAGGACAACATCGACAGCTGGTTGGCTATTAGACTACACGTAAACTATATTTAGCTATCATGCCATGTTAACGTCCCCGCAGTCCAAAAATCATACACGCATATATACCTTGAGGTCGTCCGTGAGACGAAAGCAACCTTCTTCCCTGCTTTACACCTTCTCCTCCCCGTCCTCCGTTGACTTTCATACCGACTACTGCGTCGTAGCCTACAAGGACAGCTATACCATGAAGCTTTTTTCGAAAGTGGACCACCCCGAAATTGCATGGCAAGCATTCAGTCGCAAAGCGATGTTCGATCCACGATGGTATCTTCGTCCTCAGCGTTTGGGTGAGTCCTCCCTCGAATCGATTATCGATGTAGTGAGCATAAGCCGACGTGTGGTGTATTAGTTATGTATCAGGCTACCACATTGATCTCACTGGCAGCGCAGGTCAGTCGATCTTCTTCGATTGATATCACAATGTAACTCGTCTCAATATAATTCTCGATCGACGATTGTAACAGGGTGCAGCCACATACTGCATGTTCAAGTACAAATTTCTCCGACAGAATATCAACAATTTGAGCATGCACACCGCGCATGTTCACAACGTTGACATCAGGGCTACCACGATCCTTAGCATGATATTCCCTGCGTTACTTGGCCTTGTCATGAATGTCGCATATTTTGCCCTCCTTTTCTACCCTGGCAGGAAGTTCTCGTCAAGGTATAACGCGATAATGGGCTGGTTGATGGCCGGGGTGACAATTGGGATGACGGCAACCACTCTTGTTAGCACGGTAAGGCATATTTGTGCTCACAGACGTTTGATTTTACATGGGTCTAATTGTGATTATGAATAGGTCATAGTGGCTACACACTCTGCGTCTATTTCTGGCGTCGATGAAGCAACGGCTCAGCAACTCACTGACCTGTACTTCCGACCGCCTTTGAGTACGTCGCGTATTGAAGCTCTGATATACTGTATCATCAGATTGCTGACTGTTTTGGTAAATAGAGTATCAAACATGGGGACAAAACATTGCTTGGGTAGTCCTCATGTGGATTACGCTGGCTCTAAACTTCGCAAGGTCAGTTCTACTTCCACAGCTCACTCAATTCGAGAACACTGAAAATGAACCATATTCAGCGCTATTCTGATGAAAGTTGCATCCTCCCATGACTCTAGAGAAGGTTCCAATCTAATCGCCTCTGTCCGTGAAGATTGGACAAATGGTGCTGTAACCATCGTGCCCGTGCCCAAAGAAGGCATGACATCCAAGGTCAACGTTGAGGAGAAAGTTGCCCCCGAAGGCGTATGACCTTAAACCTAATTCCTAAGTGAACCTTACTGGCTCCAAATATATACTGAATGAAGTTATGATCATTAATTATTACCCTGTATGTCCTTCAGAAGTCCCAGACTGTTTCAATGTCCGGCGTGAGTTAATAGAATGTCGGTGTGTGGCATACGTATATACGTAGCTTCGAGTCACGGTGGGTGGAAAGATACCCCACCCTCCGAGTCAAATCAATCCTATGATGGTCTCGGCCAGGCTTCAAGACCCATCTGTCATTCATGATTTCGTCAGAATTTTGATAGAAGTGTTAGGCCAGAGAACATACCTTCTCGTATATTTTTTCTATCGTCTGCATCCCTGCTATAGAATTCTCCTTCGATATCCACGCCCTAGGCTCATTTCCTCTGACCTTAGTCGCGAAGGCTTCCAGCTGGTGCCTAAACGTTGACCACCAAGGTTCTCCAGTCGGCCTAGAACTGTCTCCATCTCCAAAGGTATACGCCTTATATACCTTCTTCTCCCCTGAAGTTTTGGTAACGGTGATAGAGTTGTAGACCTGGGCATCATAAACTCGCTCAACTTAATCGTCCCCTTCTCACCGATAACCTCCACACTGAAATCGTATCTCATAATAAATCCGAACTGCAACGGGACCGCTACTTTACACCAAAAAGAGGCTGTTACGCCAATTCGAGTGTACCACGAGCGTTATCGTCCATCTTTGGTATTGAGCTGTCATAAGCCGCAGACGCTACCGACAGGGAGTTTGAGGACGATAAATTTCGAATGACTTCAATTGCATAACCTGTCAAATCGAGCTTGTAAGTAAGAGTTATCTGGGATGCGATGGAGTAAGAGATGGAATACTTACATCCGATGTCGATTGTGCTGCCTTTACCCAGTTCAAACTTATAGGCACCACCGACAATACTTGGAAGGTGTATACATGAAGTGATATGCCTGACAGCACCAATTCCCCCTCGCTCGATAAATTCTTTTACGCGCTGAACGGCAGGATAGAATTTGGCGTTTGAAGTATTCTGCCATTGTTTGGGCATACAAAAAGTCAGAATTAGACTTGAAAAAAAAGTCAAGAAATTAAAAGCTGTGACTAACCGAATATACATAGCTTCCAGAAGCACTAACCCGTTTTTCTAAGCTCATGCATCTTCGTGCGTCTTCTGCTCTTGTGGCGATTGGCTTCTCCGCCAAAACATGTTTACCACCAGTAAGTGCTTTCATCATCCACTCATAATGCAGTAAATTGGGTAGCTATAGACGGATAGACAATTAGCCGACCAGAATTCACACCATGAGCGAACGACAATGAACGGAGAACTCGGAGTGTACGATGTCTATCTCCATCGATAGCATACAATAGGTCTACTGCAAAGAAAAGAGACTATAGATCGACCGAGTTGCTCTCGTATAAGCCCAGAATATACAAGATACATATCCAGATTGGCAAAATAATCAGCACAAATGTAACTGTATTGGATGGAAAACCAACAGGCTGGGTATGTTAAGTGAGATAATTTGTATCCACTCACTAGAAGGTCGTATAAACTCCAAGAAGCCAGTCAATCCATGTGTCTACGTATAGCTCAAGTACGCCCTTGTCGATTCAAAATGACAGGAATAAAGTATACTGAGAGACGATATAGTGTCACAGGAGGGTGCCTTGAGTATTTTTGCTGCCAAGGCAGTGATCCTCTTTCATTTGAGATGTACTCCTAAGTCGCGATAGATAGTAGTGGGAGGGAGACAATGGACGTGCCACACGAGGGTCATACAGTCGTAGTAAAAAACCAGGATGGCCATCTGGGCCGAGCTGCCCGAGCATAGATTAGATATGTAGTGTACTGCATCTCATCAGCGGCTGTACACGGTTTGTGTGCTAGCGCGCTTTCGTAGTCAGACGAACATCGTAACTTTGCCCGCAACGCCATACTGCGTGGCTGCTCGACGAGCTATCCGAGCCTTCCCAGACACAAGCCGCTAGTGTAGGCAGATTGGCCTACTTCACCGGGTAGGTAATTGATCTTGAGGTTGAGAATCGTACTCAATGATGCCGTATAATCTAACTATTTATGTTTGTAATGCCCAGTGACCGAGCAGCGTCATCATGACAGTAAAGTGTTATTAAGAACCGCACATCAAGAAAAACACGACACCTGCTACCCACTCCAGTGTTTTTATCGGTACAAGGGAACTACCCCGCTGATTTACGATCACCCTCGATGTAACTATCCAAATAGTCGTCACCAGCACCACTAATCGATAGGGCGTAATTTTCGGGTATCATCTTTGCCGCAGTCTATCAGTACTACAGCGGGTTCAACAAAAAGGAATGACGATGAAGCAGTCAGCAGAATGTTGTTACTTAGTGTCTGGTGAGGCCAGCTGGAGTCCCATAAGTTTGGCTGGTCGGTTGGTGGTCACTGGCGCACAAATGATGACAGACACGAGAAGAAAAGATCCGCAACGCCCTCCAGCGGCCAAGTGGACGTGTTTGACATTGGTTTGACATCGAGGTTTGCCGGAATTTCAGTGACTCTGGCTGTGTCCGAGAACCCAGAGTGGATCAATAGCGCTATGCGCATATTACGAGTATATCGAGCTGTGAAGGCGCGTCGATAATGACCATAAGTTTTAATGTAAATATAAGATATGCGCTTCACCAATTGTTGACTTCCAATAGCTTAAACAACGCTGTTACTCGAGTTGCAGTGTCGTTACATATACACATCGAATGCAAAATAAGGCAAGTAGCAATGCCACAAGATCGAAACGACAACAAAACCAAAGGACCACCAGTACCAGAGACTAATACAGTCAATTGTCGAAATTGGCAAGCACGTCCCAAGCAGGAAGATCAAAATAGGAAGGCAGCTCATTCCATAAAAGTCGTCGGCCTCGCGCCATCTCTGCTTCCGCCAACTCGAGGCAATCCTCGCAAAGTTCAACGATCAACGGAGGAGGGGCATCTTGCAAGGCAAGAGAGACGTCATGATGGAGCATATTGACAATGTCTTGAAGAATACGTTTGCGCTGCCCGTAGCAGTTTTCGCAGTCGTCAGAGATGTTGCCTCGTAGCCACTTTAAAGGATGCGTAGAGATCCCACGTAGGATGTTATCCCTACCCAGAATTAATGTTCGTTGCGACTCTTGCGAGAGTGTAGCCAGTGTTCTGTCTTTCCGCATCGTCCCGTCGAATATTTCGCTCTACATCGCTCTCCTTGAGTGAGAAATTGGATGAAATTTACGTCAACTCACCAGCGGTCGATCCCGAAGGAAAATATAGTACAGGACGGGCAGAATAGGCTGGCACTGAACCTCAAGGGCGATATTGATCAAGTCTATTTCATACCCTTTGGAAAAATATTCCTCTCCTTCTTTGATAATGTGATGAGGATCTGACACAGATTCGTTCGTCCAGTCCGCGAAAGTCCCAGGAAACTCTTTTATGAGCCGTCTGACGGCTGCGCTCTTGATATCGTCGAATTGATATTTGTGACCAAGGCGCATCATAGAGATCAGGGATCCAACTGAATAGTCTCCATGCATTCTAGTTATTGAGAGATTAATAGTGCACAGTAAATTCACCAGTCAGGCAGCACGCTGTATGCTCACTTCAAACCGAAGTAAATGGTTCCCAGAACATTCTCCCAGTCTGCAGCCTCGTCGATGACATGCACAAGCGGTAGACCCTCCACGATGACCGTAACTTCGGGTTGCGGAACTGTGAACATGTCTTGAAAAACTTTGGAGTGATTGCACAGAACGCTACGATGCACGCGAAACTGCGTTTTCTGCGCCTGTAGAATAACGCTGCCGTCGTCGAACCACAGAGCATGCGAGCGTTTAACACCCTCCGCGCCCATTCCTTCTTTTCCGTACTCGCCGAGATCGACACGTTTTCTCTTCGTGAGATGAAAGGTGGAACTATCAGACATATTCGGAAAGGAACAGAGGAAATCAAAAGATTTAGGGACAGCATTTTTAGAGCTCCGCTTGGGTTTTGCCAAAAACGGCTAGTAATACTTTTGTGACACAGACCAAATCTGGATTGGCTGCGTGAGAGTCGAGTCCTCAAGGCCTCAGGCCTCAGGCCCAGGCCAGTGAGAAAGCCCGGCAAACAGGCGCAAGCAGAAACATCCACATCGAGAAGTACATACGTCATAGCATCAAATCGATTGACATCTCAGTTGCACGTGGATTATCAATCTAAATATAACTACAGCGCGTGGCCCGTATTGCACTCACATGTTAGATAAATCAAGTGCACTGTTTTTATTTGTGTCATATATTCATCACTTTTCTCAGAAATCTCTGCTACATCGCCTATCTCAAAACACATGACCATAAGCTGATTATCTGCACCACATTTGACAAATATTATGGCAGTCTGTCGAAGGACGAGATCAAGGTGTCTATTTTTGTGTTACTTAAATTTTTCCCGTTTTGCTGATGCATTTGCAGGAGTGGAACGATAGAAGCAAGGCCGCTTCCAAAAAATTGCTGAATGAATGTGAGTAAGTATTGGTCACTATCGTTGCTGTTTGCTCACCTTTGTGTTTTATTGCCCCTTCCTTACCTGGCACTCTTTGTCTTCAGTTGTCGTTCTCGGCTTCTGTTCTCGTCTCCGGCCATTTGTATTGAACTTGTACTTGATGAGTCTTTGGTATTTGCCTGATATCTCGCAATTTGTATTTATCTCAGAAATCTCAACAACACATACTGCCGCTCATTGACTCGGATCGCATCCAATTTCCGCCCTCGGTTCCTGTTTTTGTTTTGCTCGCCTCTTGCTCTTGGTACTCGGCCCTCGCCCTCGAAGTGCTCGTACTTACTCTACTACTTCGCTTTTTCATTCAGCTCTTGCTCAGTAAGTACCTTTGCAATGCTGCCTGGCATTTATCTCAGTGACTGAAATGAATATTTCAGTAATAACCAACAATGCCGCATATCAGCTTACATCGCATCTGATCAAGGGCAGTATAATTTTTTGATCTGTTTTTACAGTGCTATGTCCATTTATACCATACTCACATATACCTGCTTCAATCCTGCTTGATAGTATGTCCTAGATAGTGGTCATATGTACTTAGATCATGCTCGATATGCACCAATAGAATTGATATAACCCCATATAAAAAACAGTCCAGATTCTCTTAACTGATATAAATTTAATATCAGCTTGTATGTATGCATATTTGGCTATCTGGTGTTTTCACTGGGGCTCAGCCCTCAACCCTCAGATCTTGAAATTGGTATCCTGGACACATCTCACACAACTAATCAAAAGTAACGCGGGCCGAACTGGCTATTACTACCAGAAGCGTTTTTGACATTTTAGAGTCGGGGAAACGGAACTTGCTCGATGTATGATCGGAAACCAGTATTTTTTAAATACCTGACTCGTCTATTCAAACAATCAAAAGACTGTACAAGATCCACAGCACTTAGGGGCCGGATACAACATATTGCGGTCCGGATAGGCACACGGCCCGTCTTGTTGATCTAATCACAATGTGAGTTCTAAAAATTGTTCAGGTGCCTAGGCGGTCTTTTCAGGGGGTTTTACGTCTCTAGCAGATTTTTGAACCCTTGAGAGGTAAAGCGCAAGCTTTAATCGGAAGATAAATACGCCTGTATGATTTATACCAATGGGTGCAAAATTTAAACAATTAGAGTCTATTTCGACTTGTACACAGGATTCCATTAATGGAGCCAGATCAATATCGCCAAACGAGAGAGAAGAAACAAAATCATTCTGACCAGATGACATACCAATGTAGCTCTGGAGGGCTTCGACAGGCTTTGATCGGTAAAAGTCCATTTCGAATCAATCAAATCGGAAAAACCTTTCTTCCAAACTCAGGAAGATATAAATGTAACCGAAGGGTATGAATAAATTTATTGTGAAACGAGGAGGGTTCGAAGGGTTTCTTGTCTGGGAACCCCTCCCTTCCAAAGAAATAAATAATCTAAATGTCGGCGCACCCCAGCCAAGCTTGCCAATTTGGGATGCATATACACGTTAAGTCCGAGTCGGAAGGCGGTTGTCTTCGTTTATCCTGGAGAAAATACGTCCATAAAACCACGGATATTTCAATGGCACCTTTCTGTTCTGCCTAGTGATTCCTGCGACCGTGCATAACATTTAAAAGCGGATTTCTGTGGTAAATTTCTCGCATTGTACACATTTCTTAATGTATTCTATGGGTGATCTGTTTAGTAGGCCTCGAAGCGGCTCTTCTGTCATTGCATATAAGTATGACGAAATCACATCAGCTGCTCAACTTCGTTGCGTGTCTCTAGCTCTCCGAGTCTGAATTAAATACAAGATATACGTTCACCACAGATTAATAATCATGCCAGTAGTGGTGGATTCTGTGCTCTGAGTGATATATACCAAAGTGGCCGGGCAGCATCGGCCTTCGCCGGACTACGCAAAATAAGGTGGAAATAACATCTTTCAAGCCTTGTGAAGCGTCCAAGTTATCCTTGAAGGCGGGGGTCTCTCAATAGATTCAAATGAATAGCTGAGCACCTCAATATCAATTCTTCTAACCCCAAAGAAAAGCAGGTTTAAATTTGGCTGAAAACGTGGACAAGGGCCTTCGAATCACGGGCTGAGTCTAACTCCCAAAAAGGTACGGAAGATCGTCGTCGACTCGGTAGCAGTTTTTCTTCCGCTATGTGACAATGCGGTTGACGGGTAACGTGGTGCGTTGGTGAATTGCAAGGTTTGGATAGCATAGATCGGTTGTAATATATGATTGGGTTTTATCACCTTTAGCCGCTTTTCAGCAGGGAAGACAATATGTTGAGGATGTCGTAAAGTGCTGTTGCGGTATGACAATACACTTAAGGACAGAAGCAGTCACCGAAAAGGAAAAATTTGTCAAGCTTATCGATTAAACGAGAATGCGTTGCACAGATATCGTGTCCTCGTGACAAATATAGCGGGGCAAGTAGAGACTCGTAGAATTCCGACGTGATGGTAATGGAGAACTATGACATAAAACATTCGGGAGTGTAGACACCGGACGTTCTGGATAGAGCAAGGGCTTTCTTCAAACGGATCTGAACTCATCCAGAAGAGTTCTAATTTCTCCAGTAGTTCGGTGATGAATTGAAAAGAGACTCGAAAGAGATTTTTCTCGAGCGCGTGGCAGACTAGTCACAAGGGTGAAGCAACCTGTGAAAATTCGCAAAATTACCGCGCAGATGGCTTTGGTTCAGAGTATTGTAACGACTAAAAATCGGTTCAATTACGGATTTTTTGAGACCGATTATCATCCTTACATCTCACAAAGCTTACCTCCAAGCCAGTTCCTCGTTGGACAGAGTACTAACGCTCCTAAGATATAAAGAAGCTGAATTTTCATCCAGCTCCATTTCTCGTACCACACTGTACTCAAAATCCCAACCATGCAGTGGAAGTATCTCCTCGGCTGTGTTCTTGCGACGACTCAAGTTCATGCACTTTTGCGTTTCCCTTGCTCCCAGCTTGTAATTGAGCGTTTCGATCCGTAAGTATCCCTGTTGACCGTTTCCCTGTATTTGTAATTGATCTTATTACGATATTACAGGTTGATTAGTCCGGGACAAGTCTCTGGACATCTTCATCAGGTACATCTCAATAATAAATATGACCCTACAACCATTTATCTCACTCTCTACTGCCACAGATTGTTGGAGGAGTACGTAAATAACAATTCGATTCTTTCGTCCTATCCTGCTCACCTTGAATACCTCTTAATCTTTCAGAACGCGTAATATCCATCCACATATGTATGCAATTATCAAGCTGACTCGTACGATAACAGGTTCAATATCACCATGGACCCCGCGAATGATCTCCCGAGTCTCTCCACCTGCACAACCTGTACATTCAAGGAAGATTTCTCCAACTATTGGACAGCCGTTCTCTACTTCCAGCACCCCAATGGAACTTACAAGAGAGTACGCCTTCCTGCCCCATTAACTTCGTCATACAAGACTCAAAATCACCTTGCAGGTTCCTCAAATGCCCGGACAGTACCTCGGAAATGCCAACGGCGGAATGACAATTTACTACATTCAAACTGGTAAAGTGACTGCGTTCAAAAAAGTATGTATATCTACCGCCTTTAATGTCACTCGACTCCCTGTCAATTAACTGATCTATAACTAAAATTCATCCAGGGTTTCCGAATGATCGTCGGAAATCCCTTCCTGCGTCAATACGACGCAAACTCCGCAGAGGCCAACTCCCTCAACTTCCGATGCCTAACAGCCAATTACGGCAACGGAGGTGTTGTAGGTACTCCCGGAAGCGACTCGCATGTCCTGCCTTCTCAGCCCTGTACTGGCGGAATTCGCTCCCAGATTGTGTTCCCTACGTGCGTTACTGTCCCTTCATTCACAGCTATTCTATTTAAGTAACGTTTCATCTCAGATGCTGGGATGGAGTCAACCTCGACACTGCAGACCACAAGGTAAATCTCCGCGAGTTAAGGATACCACCAACCTATGTGCTAATCAAGTTTTATTAGAGCCACACCAGCTACACTATCAATGGTGCCTGCCCGTCTACCCACCCAGTGGTCCTTCCCGAGCTCTTCATAGAGACTATTTGGGATACCACCTCCTTCAACAACATGTGGCCATCCAACGGAAAGCAGCCATTCGTGTTCTCCATGGGTGATCCGTGAGTACTATCTCAAGCCAAAAGCTACAATTTGATGTCGATTCAGACACTAAGCATAAACCCCCAGCGTCGGTGTAGGGCAACACGCCGACTACGTGTTTGGCTGGAAAGGGGATTCCCTTCAAAGGGCAATGGACTCCTGCAACGATGCCGGAGGAGGAAATTGCAACGTCCTCACAACCCAGTCCATCGACGCCATCAACGCCTGCGTTCAGGCTCCCCGGGTCGCCGAGACCACTGACGGATGTACGTCATTTTATATTGACCATTAACTGATGTGTTGGATAAGCGTCGGGCGCTCGAGCTTCCGTACTAACATATTAACCAACAGGGCTTTCGGCACTCCCTGGGTGTAACCCAATTCAATCAGGTCCAGGATCTGCCACACAGGCAGTGGGATGCGGCGCAGTTACAACTGCTGCACCTGGATCGTACCCGAGCGTAACACCCGCACCGGGAACCACGGCCAATACTCAGCCGCCTGTCCCAGTCACCACTCAGGCTCCCGGAAACACCGCCGCACATTGGGCCCAGTGCGGTAAGTAATCATTTCCTGTTGTCTGTTTTTCGGACTAAAGGACTGGGCGTTAATCATGATGTTGATATGAGTATAGGTGGGCAAGGATATTCTGGGCCGACTGTCTGCGCTGCACCGTACACCTGTAAGGCGCAGAATGCCTACTACTCTCAATGCTTGTAATTTTCTGCCAATTCTTATTCAACAATATATGATTTGATCTTACCATAACACTTTGGTGCGACACATATAATAGTAGCTTGTGATCGTGTGCTCCTTTTCCGCCTGAATATCTACTTTTGAGAATTCGGATGGCTTTCGCAGGATTTCAGAACCAGTCTCTCGTACTATCGTATCGGAGGTTACATCCTAGAGGATACGCGTGCTCTGGGCTTTCTCAAACACCAGAATATTTTTCCATGTCCACAGAAATTCTTGCTGTTGCCATCGTTTCAGAATGTCGTAGCATTGCAGGGAAGAGCTGTCATATTTCCCGTGGATTTTAAACTTCGGTTTCCTATAGTCGCCGGGGTAAACGGTGGATGTATGGACATATATTACTAGTCTCAGCCTCCCATCCTCTTTCGGAACAGATACCCTATATGGGTATCCCTCCGTCAGAGTCTGGGATACTACCAACGGTCCCAACATACCTTTGCGTTCGTGAAATTCTCGTTGGTAGTATCCCAGACTCTAACGGAGGGATACCCATATTGGGTATCTGTTCCGAAAGAGGATGGGAGGCCGAGACTAATATACTACAAATTCCAATGTCCAATGCACTAGAACTAAGAGAATTTCGCTCACGCTACCTTGCGTATGTGATATACTAATTAAGCCAGGACATATTATACAAAATCATTCCCTGATCTACTGAGCAAATAAGTTTTGCAGAGAACCATTGCAAACAATCATGTAGATTTCGTAGGTTCTGGGTTGTTCATTCGATGGCTGAAGAGAGAGGGTTAACACCGGCACAATATAAGTAGGCTGGTCCACATACTTTGCAATACGCCCCAGCTGTGTTATACCGGAAAGACCGACAAAAAAGTTAACCTGAATGGAACGTGGAACGTGGTTTAATACAATATCTGGAGTGGACAGCGTATCTACATACCGCTGCAAGACTATAGTTCACGGGTGTAATCACAAGGGACCATCGAACCCAGATAAACCCCGTGGCAGTAAGTGCTACGAAAATATCAGCCCTGGATACACTGTCGACTCGGGATGAAGTTCTCACCTAGATTCTGGGATATGCTCAGCTTATCAGCAGGCCGATTCAAATCTTTGAGTCCTGCAGCAACCAAACACCATTTCATGAGAGGGGCATAGAAGAAGACGGTTTTGGGACCTGAGTATTTCACCGTTAGAGGGGCAAACATAGATGATTGCAGATACCAAGGAATTCTCACCGGCGGGATGGTTGATGAATGCAGACATTTTGGATGCCCCAGCAGCGGCAGCAGGACCAGACATGTTCTAGGAGAGGATTGTGGAGAAAAGATCCTGAGCTAGAACGCTGCAATGATGAGAGTAGAGGTAAACCTGGGCCCGTTGGGTCTGCGTTAGTAAGCCACGACTTACGAACACTGCATGAATATGTATCATTACGTAAGTGAATGGTTCGATTGTTTACCGAGTTCCGAGCCTAGGACAATATACAGGTCATCAAGGCGCATTAGCGGCCAGTCTTCAGAGTCAGTGATGCGAGAACAATGATACCACATCGTGCTTATGTACTAGATTAACGAGTTGTGTAAATGGTAAATACAAGAACTCCAGACAGTCATAGCTACATGTAAGGAAAAAGATCGCCCTCATTGAAGGGTCTCGAATCCAGGTAAGAATACAAGAACGGTGATATCATAGAATGCGCGATCCTAAAAGTAACCCCAAAGAGTCCGATAGCAGCAATACCGATGAAAGCAGGAAAGATTACAGGTGCGGTGAGGGAAATGAAGTCTGTTCCAGTAGAGCTTTTCAGGGTGTCCGAGATGAAGACTGTCGAGCCTAATAAAAGCATGGCAAAGGACCCAGTCGCAACAATGCCCATGATATGAACCACAGAGTGATAGGTGATTCGGCACCCTGTGTGGATAAGCACCGACGGGATAAAGACATTCAGTGTTTTGTAGATAGTTCGAAGGACAGAGATTGACTTACCGAGCTTGAGAAAGGCGATTACGCCGTTACACATGGTTGACGACTCTGAAAAACGTTCTTCGACTGATGGTACGACTAAACCTATGACCCATATTAGAAATCGCAAAATTCGCCGCGATCCTCCTCTCATTCGTCTCAAGACACCTACTACCGTAGGTTCCTTCAATGTTTGACTAGATACGACGAAGCCAACTGTGCAAATGGCAAATGCTGCACAATCTTGCAAGAAAAGCTTGAGCCCGTGGGCGGCGATGTCTTCTAGGTATGTACTGATGGTAATCTTATAATCCATTGGTCGTTGAATCTTCATGTCCCAGCCTGAGATTTCTCGTAGAACGTAAAAGCCGCCGCCGACCCAAACAGCAGCAGCAACAAATCCAGAGAAGTAGACAGCGATCGTGCTTACTTTCAGGTCTGTGTAAGTCACGTATGTCTACTCAGAGGCTTGAATTGAGCTCACATGAGGAGAATACGCCGGATTGGTTAGAAGCAAAGAATGTCGACCACATACCGGACGAATTATACTCGTAGAGACCTAAACCGTACAGTCTTTGAACCTCTTTCTTGAACTTCGACGTCTAAACAATAGATGTAGAACTCACACAATTGCTAACGGCACAGCCGATGCCCACTCTATCCATGTAACTGCCGTAGAGTAGCCCCAGTAACCCAACATAGCCTTTGACATCCCACCAACCGTCACAATGGCACACACCAGAACACGGTAAGGCGTCACGAAGGGGTGTCCGGCGTACAGTGCCTCGGGTATGACTTGCTCTTCACTACGATAGGATGGTCTTTTTATGGATAGGTGGTCGGTGAGGAGCGCCCAGATTGGATCCATGCAATCCGGTTTGAAAAGCCAATGCAAGTGAGCGGGTACATCCTCTCTGAAATCGTAGGAACCGACGGTGAAGAATCTAGTGCTCATCAGTTTATTATCCAAGTGACAAACAAGATCTCCCACTTACAGTAGCGAGACCAGTGTCCCGAAGAGCCATTCGATTGTGATTGGTACTATGAAGCTCTGGCGCTGGGTGAAGATCGCCTTAGCTGTACCAAAGACAATCATCGTGGAAATGACGATCATCCTATAGGGTGTTAGTTTGGGGTGCCAGGGGACTACTCTTATGTCGCTGAGAGGTTGGAGATTTCTGGATGCGTCCATGTGCGAGTGCTGGAGTCCCAATATAGCTAAAGTTGAACGACGCGAAGTTGACTGCATGATGGAACTAGTCGAAGAACAAGGAAGAGTACTACTGGTTTTGCGGAATACATGGACGTGATTTGGGACAAGGTTTGTGCACGCGATGAGGTGGCGAGTTGGAGCGCCAGAATTCGGCACGCTATCAATGAGCGGGAAGGCGGGCCGATATTCGTGCCTGAAAAGAACTGGCAGATGCTTGATATTATGACTTACTAAGCACTAGAATTCGAAGCCAGGCGGATCCTGGGTGCAGGATTATGGAAAGCGAGACTGTCAAGCCTCTAAAGCCGTTGCCAAACATCATCGGGTTGTCAAGCCGAGCATTCTTGGCGACAACTTGGCAAGCAAAGACCTTCGACACTGGTACCCGCCTAGTACAGAGCCATTCAGTATTTTATTGTAGATGCTATATACCGAATCACCGATACAAAGTTAATAAATAAATTTTGGCACAAATAGTATATACCGTGAGTAGCTTTATGCAAGCGTTGAAGCAACTATAACGACCCTCACTGCTGGCGCTGACCAGTGTAAGTAAAACTTACAGCGAATTAAATACAGAACTTATGTAAGAATTGCTGTAAGTATGATATACAGCACTTCTGTTTGAAAATAATACAGATAACAAACAGATATTCTGTTCAGTGGCTGTAAGTTAAACAAACAGTATTTCTGTTTCTAAGCTGTAAGTCAATAATACACCTGAATAAAGAGAATTTCTATTCTTTGTCTGTTTGTTAAATATACAGAATAGCTGCATGTAATTGCTGTATGTAAAACATACAGATATTGTGTATGTAATTGCTGTATGTTATACAAACACGAGTTCTGTAAAAACTTACAGTCAAAGTACAGAATTTCTGTTTGTTTTACTTATGAATTTGTGTATATAATTGCTGTATGTAAAACTTACACCGAAATATACCTGAGCAATTTGAATACTGTATATTTCGGTGTAAGTTTTACATACAGCAATTATATACATAAATTCCATAAGTAAAACAAACAGAAATTCTGTACTTTGACTGTAAGTTTTCTTTACAGAACTCATGTTTGTATAACATATAGCAATTACATACACAATATCTGTATGTTTTACATACAGCAATTACATACAGCTATTCTGTATATTTAACAAACAGACAAAGAATAGAAATTCTCTTTATTCAGGTGTATTATTGACTTACAGCTTAGAAACAGAAATACTGTTTGTTTAACTTACAGCCACTGAACAGAATATCTGTTTGTTATCTGTATTATTTTCAAACAGAAGTGCTGTATATCATACTTACAGCAATTCTTACATAAGTTCTGTATTTAATTCGCTGTAAGTTTTACTTACACTGGTTGGCGCCAGCAGTGCCTACAGTTTGTGTCGCCGTTGAAGCCCCAGTTAAGCCCCACGGCGACAGCGGGCCGGTCCAGGTGCTTGCCGGACTTGTCTTCGAAACAAATTTTGACTCACATTCAACTGTAGACGGTGCATTGCTCACAAAGAGCGCAGAATATAGATCTCAGAGAATCAGTAATACTATTTTATAATTCCTTGCTTGAGCCCAAAAATGGTACACATATAGTATAGTCTACCAGTCATCCAGCCCCTCATCTTCATATAATCATATTCCTCCTCTGTAAATTCTATGGAGTAATGGTGAGCTGCTACGTCTGAGTGCAGGCTTCAGTTTCAATAGGCTGGTGCACAATGGGAGCGTTCAAATATCCAGGCTTGAATTTAAATGTGGTCTGTAAATCGATATTACAAAGCTAAATACTAGGCCAGAGCCGGAATATCAGTGGTCTTTCAGTAAAGCAGACCCGACTTACCTTGCCTATTAATTGTGCCATCGGAAATTCTGAGACTGCATGTGAAAATGAGGTTTCACTTGCTGATGGCGAGTATATCTCTTCACATATTACGAGCCTGTATACACAGCTCACAGCTCAGTCACACCAAGTAGTATAGCTGTAGACAAGATAGATAGATATGAGAGCCAGAAAGAAAGGTAAACAGAAGCACAAAGAAGTTGAATAATCAGCAGATACAATATCAAGAAAAGAAAACAAGAAGTGAGAAGTTACTAAGAGAAGACCTGCCGGTGCTAAGCATTTTACTCTACTTGATAATTCACAATTTACAACACTCATTGTGACTATTAACTAAATAGGCAGCAGTGTGGTGAACAAGTTCAAAGACTTAGGGACATGCAGCCCACAGTGATTGACACCACATGGCATATCTCGGGTTTACAGTTTACTTATGGTGGAAAATCTGTGGACCAGTGGTTAATGCTACACAGCCATTGTCAGCCAATGATACACCGACAAGACAATAAATAAACAGAGAATGTGATATATGCTTGGAATAAGACAACCGCAATCATGCCATGTTATTCATGTCTTGTCGATGTGGTGCTATTCAGGCCATGTTGAAGCCTTCTTAAAAGTGGGGTTAAACAATCCCTGTGATGGCGGCGGCTTGATAACGTCACGCGTGACAGCCCTGCACATCACAAATGTTGAGACATTGTAATTCCATGAGTTCTTTATGGTTTTCCTCCATTTTTTTGTACAAGGGACATAGTATGCTATCTAGCAATAAATTAAAAGGCTGAATTAATATTTTTATATCCAATAAAATGCCAAAAATCCGAAATTATGGTACAAATTGCAGTTTTAGTCCTCATCTATCCATTCATCATTATCATCCACATCCTGTAACTCCTGTTCATCATCACTAGTCTCTTCATCATCACTACTATCCTCCTCAATCTCCCATTCACCATTCAAAAATAAATCAACAGCATCTGAGAGTGCCTTCCTCTTCTTATCAGCCAATGTGGGTAATGCACCAGTAGCAAGATTCGGTGCTCCAGCAAGCTTAAAAGCTTCAGCTGGTCAGCCAGACAATTTCCTTTGAGCTTCATGACCTCCTCTTTGTCAAGTATTAACTCCAAATTTGCCAGCCGCTCTGCATTATCATTCTTTGTCTTCTCAAGTTTCTCCTTCCTTGCTATTTTTTATTACTTGGCTTATATTGCGGAAATCGACAATGTCTTTGCGCCGCTGCTTCTCCTCTCCTTGAGACTCACGGGCAAGCATGCGTAGGTATTGATAGTCCTCTGGTTCTGTGAATTTTGCTGCCATAAATGCTTGTGTATTATTTTTGTAGAACATGGCTAGTGCATTGTGATTGAGCAGTGTTAGCTGTGGCTGTCGACTCATGAGTTGCCGAAAAGACCCAAGGGCACCTTCATTCTCATCATTTATGGCTGGCAGCCATGCCAATTCTCTCTCCTCTGCAGTTGCTTCATCAATTAACCCTCCCTCAGCAAATTCAGATGTAAATCGCTCCCAAGTATTTGCTGCACCAGTGAAAAAGCCACAAGCAAATCCTTAAAGTAAGGCAGTTGTTGGGCAACTTCGAGCACCTTGTTAACAACAGCAGAATTCTCCCATTCATCACCATTCAGAGATGCAGTCAAGTGTGAGGAGGAAGCTCCAATGAGAATATCAGGGTTATCAATGATTTTTTGCATATGGTCATATACATGGTGATGAAGAGGACCAAGGTCAAGCATGTTCTGATCTTTGTCTCTGGATGTACGAATGGATTTCATGTAGGGGTATGAGACAGATTCAGCATATATGGCAAGGACAGCAAACTCAGCAAGAGTAGCATCACAGTGAAGGGCATTCCAAAGATTTTGCTCCATATGGTTAAACTGAGAGTTCTGCTTGTTTATGCGTAAATGTGTCAAAAACTCAATGAAGACATCTCTGTATAAAAGCAAGGCTGCAGCTGCATCACAATATGATTGGAAACGATTGTTGGATGTGTCAGGGAATGTAAATGGAGTTCCAACATGCTCCCACCACCAATAGCGAAAGACATCATGGTGTCCCTTTTGTCATCCTTGTGATTGAAAATAGCACCAGCAATTTGAGCTGCCTTAATTGCACCACGGGCAGACTTCTCAAATGCACGTTGCTGGGCTAGTGTAGGTACATCACCTTCCCCAAGAGCTGTGGTCCGCTCTTGGACAACTGGATCATTATCCCGATTAGCAAGAAGAACAGGTCTTGGCAATTTGAGCACATCCCATAGTGCTGACATGGCTGCATATCCACCACGGACTGTGTTAAGATCCTTGTGGCATCCGCAACCTGCCCAGATAAAGAGACGAAGAAACCGCTGCTCATTCTCTTCAAGATCCTCAAATGCTTCCTTTCCAAGTTTTGCCACTATTCCCTCTACCATCTTTGCCCGCTTATCAGCTTTCACATTGTCAGATAATGTATTCCACTTGGATTGTCCACCCATTGTCTTAATCATTTTCTTCTCTGCCTCATTGAAGAGCTTGTTGATTTCCTCCATTGACAATCCTAACATTGCTTCCTCACCAAGATGCTGATCCACAGCCCAAGCTTTAAGCTCTTCAAGTAGCCGTGCATCCTTCTTTTCTTTTGCACAATGATCTGTGTTCATCCCAACAAGCTTGATCAGAAGCTCAATAAACTTGACAAGCCTTCCTACACGCTTGCCAAATGGACTGCCATTATAGAGATCAATGATTTTTTAAGAGTATTTTCCCAATCAATCATGGCCTCTTCACTTGATCCATCCCGTGATGATTGAATTCCAAGAAAACGTGTAGCTCGTTGTTTTGCTGTGCCAGCAGATGACAGTGATGTATAATCTTCAACAGGGAGATGAACATGTTGGGAGTTATAATTGATACTGCGGTGTCCAGTTCCATCAGCACTGAAGGTCATGCTTTTGCATTTGCCATTTCATAACCAAGCTGAATTTGAGCTGCAAAATATCCTTCACGAATAACACGTGCAATGCTTGGGGGCTGATAGTACCAACAAGTGTAATTCCTGCTGAATGAAGCACAGAAAAGATCACCTCATTGACATAGTTCCTTGAACATCCAGCTTTGACAAGTAGACGCACTACATTTCGGGTTTCTTCAGTGAAGACACCTTTTTCATCAGATGATGAGTGGATGTCTCCTGCTTCACCTTTGCTTTTGCAGCTGCAACTGCACGATCTTTGACACCTGATGCACGAGCTACAGATTTATGCAAACGTGAAGCCTCTCTTTTCAGTGCAGCAAGATTCAAATTGGCTATCTCTAATTTTGATTGAGCCTTGTCAAGCTGGGATGTCCAGCAAGCCATTGAATGTGAAAGTTCCATCTGAAGGCCATTATTGGCTTTTGTAAGCAGTGAAAGAGCTTGTTCAGAATCCTTGGATTTCCTTGAAAGGCGAGCAGACAGTTCTTTCTCAGCATACACAAGGATCTCCTTCTGCTGCTCAAGCCAGTCAATCTTGGCAGAACCACGGTTTGCTTTTTGGCACTCCATGCGGAGACTATGATATGTAGCTTCTTGCTTAGATCACCAATGAGAAACCTCACCCATAAGCTGGGCACACTTTTCCCTGGAAATCTCCAGATCAGAATGCAGGCTCTCACACTCTAAACTCTTCTGAGCAAGCTGCTGCTCTAACTCATTATTGCTGGCGAGTGCCTCCCTCAGTTGATCCCAGAGATCCTCAGCTGCAGTCTCAGAACCAAGAGCAGCACGCTTCTGAGTCATAGATCCAAGAGCTTTCATCCGAGCTTGCTCTCGTTGCTGGTGAGATTTTTTTGGGAGGCATAGCTGGGGTTTTCTGGCATGAGAAATTGAGAATGAGTTAACAGATATTATGATACTCAGCCAAAAACATTGTTCATACCACGTATTCTGGGGAAAAATGTTGACAAATGTGGATATGTGATGATGTGATTGAATGTCTATGCTTAAATGAGCTAAAAGTACAAATTAGAGCTTGCTAAAGGCTTACAACAGTGACTTTAATGCTTTTCTATGCAGAAAATATGAGAAAAAGGGTTGAAGTAGTGCAATTATATGACCTAGAGCAATGTGTAGTGGTGGAAAGTATGCAAAAGTACTCTAAATGCGAGCCAGGAGTGCACCATTCTTGATGCAGAGCCTTTGCAGCATGTTCTGCCGCCATTTAGTAACATGTGGAATGCCATCAGTGGCTGTGCCATGCCAAATTGGTGTCCCAAACACTATTTTGAACATAACTCAGCAACCAGAGCACCTATGCATATAATCTATATGAGTTTTTGCTCATAATTTTTATCTGAATCGACCTACGGCACTTGTTTTTTTAATTGTCAACCATATGGCCAAGATATACGCGAAATAGAATGCCATCAGTGGCTGTGCCACGCCAAATTGGTATGCCAGATATGATTTTGAGTAGAACTCAGCAACCAAGGCACCTATGCATATGGTTTGTAAGAGTATTTTGCTCATAATTTTGATATAAATCAAACTCCGGAACCAGAATTTTTAATTTTGGACCATATGTCCAAGATATACGTGAAAAATGGGCCATAAACATACATGGGGGCCGAAAATAAAAATTTCAGTTCCGGAGTTCGATTCAGATTGAAATTTTGAGCAAAATACTCCTATAAATCATATGCATAGGGCGCATTGGTTGCCAAGTTCTATTCAAAATAAGGTAGAGGCACAGATTTGGCAGGGGAAACACACTCCTTTCGCTTTTTGACAACAATATTTAATATTTGAAAATTATACTCTTCTATTAACATCTAAAACACTTTTATGAACATAATGGCAACAGCAGATTCTTTATTATCATGTTGTGGAAAGCCCAAACACAATGTCTCATAGAAATTGTGGCATCACAGTAGTCACATGCGTGTCACATGCTCTTACCCTTAGTGGGGATTGGTCATCCCCATTAAAAGTCATGGTCTAACCACGGTTAAGCCAGCAACATCTATTACTGTTCCGGAAGGTAGAAACGAGCACCTATGAGCTACTTCCAATCTTGCTCATAACAAGGCTAGCACTTACTGTCAACTTGGCAAGGTTTGAACCAATGACGGCACCAAGACGGTGCCCAGTCGAGTTCAACAATAGAAGAGAGATTTTCGTGGTCCTGACAACCACCTCGAAATAACAAATGTCCGGCATAGCATCCCGGACACTGTTTGGCAACGGCTTTAGAAGCTTGACAGTCTCGCTTTCCATACAGGATCGCGTCCGGTATGACCAGACATACTCTTTAGAGGGCGAAGTCAGTATATAATTCAAATCCTCAAAGACGAAGTAACACCGTCCTGATTGCAGGTGCACATAAAGACGTGTTAAACCATAGTGAATATATCAGCGGATGATAGCGAACGTGTCGCCACCACCACGGAAATAAAGCTTTCCTCAAATTTAGGCCATTATGAGGCATATCATTTCGTCGAGCCTCCAAGGACAAGTACCAACGAGCAGATTGATTGCCAGCAATTTCAAGAAGGACAAAAATAAGTTGTCTACGACCTGTTTCCAACGACTATATACAAAGTCTTCAATTGATACCTGACTTTCATATAACGTCCTAAGTATAGGGATCACCGGGATGGGCAATATGAGCTTCTGAGGAATCATGGCTGGAGGTGCAATTGTTGACTGGACAGGGTTCAAGAAAGGGGGTATAAAGAATGTTTAAGCATTCGGAAGCATGGAAAATCCCAGTTGCCTTGGAGGATGTGATGTCATGCATAAGGGGCAACTACATTTCGCCTCATTGGTACTCACCTCTGCTCGGGGTGCGCCAACAGCGACTCTATTTGCGGGTTCATCAATAACAGGATTGACGACTGTGCCGCTACTTCTGCTGCCGTTAACGCTGGCATCGGAAGCGGCCAGATGTTCGTATTCGGGTTTTGAGATGTGTTCCGTGCTGATAGAGACATTGTCGGGAACATCGATTGGACTACTATTGGGAACACGAACGGTACGTTCCACGACGCCAACCGAATCTGTGATATCAAGAACACGATCCTCAGCATTGTAGTATGGGTTCTCTAAGGGTTGATGTCGCCCAGCTGGTGTTGATACCAAGCGCGAAATTGAGGGATCACATCATTTACAGAGTGAGTAGGCCGCGAGCGTGTTCTGTCGATGAACAATGAAATCATTCGAGGGGATCAAATTAGTTTGATCAGAAGGTCATCAAAAGATTAAAGGAAGGATCTCTTACTTCATCGTCGCCGTTAAATATTTCTGCCTACGGAGTGCTTTAGGGGTGCAGTTGACCACGAGGTTGAGGCGCAATAGAAATTCGAGATATTGTGGAAAGGATGTACGTAAGTGCACCGTACTTGAACCAAGTAGAATTTTAAACCAGACACAATACCTGGAGAAAGTTGAAAAGATCACAGGGTTTGTTTCGCTCGAACGATCATAGCTTCAACCACAGCAGAGCTACTCTGAAAAGGAAGCAAGGGATCTGATTTTGGTCCATGGCGGCCTTGAAAAAGGTACAAAGGTGCCAATGAATACAGCTTGCGCTTGTCAATTTTGAAGGCGGTGTCCCGTTGGGTTACATGATTACAAAGACAAAAAAGGGATACAGGACAAGTATCGGCGCAGAGGACGATTTTTAACCAGGGCTTCAAAAATAAATGGAGGCATTCCTTAATGTGTGTTCTTCTAATAGAAATTGCCTGAGAATGAGGAGAAGGTCATATATCAGATCGCTGGCGGAAAGAGTTGGTGGGCTGGCTAACAAGGAAACTCAAGAGGTTGAGAAGCGTCCAGGTTTACTATACAAGGATGCAGACCACGCTTACAAGATATATCTTCTGAATTCGCTGTCACCGACCAATACCAAATATGGTTTGAACCTCGAAGTCGTTGCGGATAATGATTATAATCAGTCCAATGGTACGTGTAGGCCCTCTATGAGTAGACACCGTAAGTCCATCCAACCTCGCTAGATGTGAGGCAAAAATCGCGTCCATTCCACTTGTAAAAATGCCTCTTCCGGAAGACCTCTCAATGTGACGAAGGCCTCGACCAAGAGGATCATCCTCCCAAAGAAATAGATAGGAAGACATTTCCAGAATATCTCTCCGATCACCATTATCCCTTTGACCCGTAGGCCACTGAGGAACTGCGGTATACCGCCGATCATGATAAGTAGGGCGTGGAGAACCATAAGAATGGGAAACGTGAAGATCAAAACGGCGGCGGTGCGCCAGATGATCCTCTCCGCGCGTGTCGGAAAAATAAGATTCCATCCAGTGCAATGAATCGCCCCGAACATGACGCCGATGATAGAGATAACCAGATTTGAGGCCGGGATGACATTTATGCGATGGGGTACTGCATAGAACGTAGGTACCCGTTGCGCGTTTGAGGGCACCTTGTAATGCGAGCCACGCATCTGGGAGAGTCGTCTCCAGCCAAAGGCGACTATCTCTCGTAGATGCTGTGTGGTGCTACTCGGAAGTTTGTGGGGAGTTGTGTCCCTAGGTACCATGCTGTCGAGAGGACACTGTGGGTTTTGAGTAAGCTGCGGGGAGTGTCCTAATTCTTGTACCCCTGCTATAAGATTTACCGTCAGATTCGAACTCAAGATAAGGGTGTACATATAAACTCGCCATCAGTCGGTGTATCAAATGTTAATCTATCCGGCGTAGTTTCATCGACCTTGAATTCAGACAGTAAGACTGTTGTGGGAATGCGAGGATCCGTCCATGCTGGCAATACTATGAGAGTCGGGTTCGAAGAGACGTATATTCGGATGAGGTACTCTGCGTCCAAGGGCTTGTCCCACCACAGGAAGTACATGAAGCCATTGAGGAGGGCAAATGCAAGGGTTACCAGCTCAAGCTCCGTTACGCGGAGACCCTGTATCGGACGTGAAACGCACTGTGCTACAAACCACAAAGTTTGTCCAATGACTATGGTTTTTGACAATCCGTCTCCTTTCGATAGTGCTTGAATTTGTCCTTTTGTGACGTTAGGGAAAGTAACAATCCCTTTATCCAGTAGGTCGTAGAAACGCTCGTCCGTAATCACCTCCAGATCCCGAGTTTGGTCCGCTAGGACGAAGCCACCATTTGGAGAAAGTGTCCGTGCGTCGTCGTCCAGCCAAAGTCTAGTGGAATATAATTGGAAAAAAGTCATTTTTGAGAAAGGAGATTATGTACCTTTATAGAAATTTGCTATCCGACGCGCACCTAGCCATTGCCTCAGTGCCCAATATATAATCATCTCCGGAATGAGAAGAGTCCAGGCCATGAGTTCCAAGCGTCGTAAGGCGACGCGTAATCTCTTCTCTTCGAGTCCTGGCGAGTTCGGATGGATAGAGACCCAAGTACATGCGAAGATTGTACATAAGCAGCTCCATAATATGTCCCAGGTTGAGCGAAGCTGTAAGCAGTTATCGTCCCTCTTAAAAGCGACGTCTCGAAGGTCGACCAGAGGAGACTCGGTCGATCCGGAAATAGCCTTGGATAAGCAACATAGAAGTACGAGCACCACCAGCATCGTCGTTTGAGTGAAGTTGGTATGCAGAGTACTTGTCAGTGAGCTGCATATAAGAAGGTGGCTCAACAGCATGCGGATACGAGTTTAGGCACCTGTCACAAAATATGCAGTGTAATCGTCTTCTCTGCCAATTATGCACTGCCTGGCATTGTGATAAGAGGGTGTCCATGTAGTTGGATTGAAAGGAGCGTCGGACTTTTGGATCAATCCCCGAATCTGTGGTAGAATTCTGTTAGCATTGTAAGTCTCGATGTTCAAGAAATTGGTGATTGATTGACGTTGGAAAAGTTCAACGTCGTCATATTTTTCTCCCGGGCGTTGCCGTGTTACATACGTAATATAATTAATATGTAATCCATTTGATAGCCAAACAAAGAGATTGGGTAGAACTTTAAATTGCATTTTGTGCTTGGAGAGCTTCTGGTGGAAATTTTACACAGTCACTCTGTGGATACAGCGGTTAACCATTATGTTCTAGCAAATCATCACAAAAAGCATGAAGTAAAAAGACGGTTCAATTCGGCCCATACCCACAAAATCCAGAATCATGCCAGAGCCCCAATTTCGCTCGAAGCGGCAGAGGACACGGTTTTCCGCCCAATCGAAGCTCTACAAGATACCTGTGACGAAGAGACGGTGGTCTGTGTATCGTATCACGAGAACTGTACACAAATATCAGAGAAGATCAAAAGACACGTATTGTTTCTTATGGACAACCGGGGGGAAAACACTCAATCATTACGAAAGGGATCTTCGCGACTGCCAGCCCTGCCAGTTCTATGTTCAGAGAAAGGTGTACGAAGGCTGTTTAATATTCTGGAAGCGCCTTTTAAGCTACTTTGACTTCCCGATTGGGAGAACTGGACGGTTCAGACATCTAGTAGTAGCAGCACACCTGTTTTCGTCACCCAATTTTCAACATCATTTTTCATTGGTCTTACCGGTAGAGAGAGGGACTTTTACTTTATTATTAGTGTTATATTCGAACAATTAATTAATGTTCATCGTTATGATTAGCCTACTACCTTGATCCTCAATAGAAAGAAAGCTGTCAAAATATTGAGGTACTTATAACGAGGACTCCACGGTAATGGTATTAATATTGGACATTGCCCGCAATACTAATCTGGATGTGTATGTATGTATGTAAAGGGAACACTATCAATAATTGTCCAACTCTGCCATTTTGGGGAGTATGGCGAAGATGCAAGGGTGGGGGAGGGGGTATGCTGCAAACAATCGAAGGCGTGCTGGGTGCGGCCTACTGGACACTAAGGATGGATGGGGAATGGATGCTCTCGTGGCAATATCGTTAAATGACAACACTAGAAAGAGTAAAGAAAAGCGATACGCAGATCGATCCTTCCTTTAAGCGAGGAGCATGGCAGCCCCGAAGACTGCACCGACGACAGCGAAGCTTGAGCCGACGAGCTGAGCGGCACCACTAGTGTCGCTGGCTGTGCTGCCCGCCGCAGAGTTCGAGGCGCTGGCGGAACTGCGCGAGGAGGCGTTTGAGCTTCCAGTAGCCTGCGACGAAGACGAGGCGGATGTCGACGAGGCAGCGGAGGGAGAGGGGGTGGGGAGGCCGGTGAAGATGGACTTGCTCTCGAATGCAACGCAGTTAGACGACTTGGGGATGCGGGGCTCGTAGGTGACGGTGGTGATAGGGCCGAGCGACTCAGGGGGCTGGGTGTAGGTGGAGGTGACACCGTCGGCGCCGGTGAAGACCCCAGGGAAATCCTGGCTCTCGCCATCGCATGACTCGAAGACCTTGTCGCGGGCTTCATTGGGGGCGTTGTACTTGCAGCCGATGCGGTCAAAGATGTGTTCGCAGTAGTTGGGGGCGTCAGCGCCACGGGGATCGCAGACTTTCAAGCAGAAAGTATTGGAGCCGATAAAGCTATGAACAAGGAACGTGAGTCAAGAGACTTCAAGTCAAATAAATATGTTTGAACTTACTTATGCCATTCAATACCTTGGATGTACTGGCCCGTGAACTGGTTTGAGAACATGATACCTCCCATAGGGTTACCACGCTACGAGAGGTAAAATAAAGTACATTAGTATTCGAATTCTTATGCATTTTGAGCTAGAGACATACGAGATCGGCACCGTGAGGATCCATCTCGCCTCCATAATCACCCTCCATGATGTTGATCTTGGTCTGATCGATGAAACCCACGACTTGGACGTAGTCAGGGGTCTTGGTATATTGCACACCGGTAATCGCGCCATCGGGAATGAGACGCGTTCCATGACCGGGCTTGGTGCACCAAGCAATCATGGAACCCTCGATGTCGCCGACTTCGCGGCCGGACTCAGGGGGAGCCCAGAGACAGAAGTCTAACATTCAGTCCTTATAGTCAGCGACTCGTTTCATCGCGAAAAATGAACGAAAACACGTACCATCGAGACTGTTAAGGAAGGAGGTCTGGCAAAGCGACTCCTGGTTTTCAGTGGTACTGTTACAGATGTTGTATCCGACTTGGGTACCACGGATGAGGTTGAGGTCGGTGTCAACTTTGTAAGGCTATACGAATGAAGGAAAAAACATGACTCGCTATTCGTATGACACACTGGCATGAAGAAGGACGCAGGACGTACAATTCCATCGGGGTATTGGTATGGACCCTTCTGAGCCAGAGGGACAGCGGGGTATGTGGCCGTTGGGGGTGCTTGTGCCAAAGCTATGGACGCTGAAAGTGCGAGCGCAACAATGTGCGGAAGAGAAAGGAAAGAGTGACTGGGGACATTTTCGTGCCGTTTGCTTGTTGTGAGGGCGCGGTTTGCTGTGAAAACGGGTTCGAACGAAAGTGTAAATATTATATGAGTCTAGAGAATATCTAGATATACAGAGGAGGAGGAGGGGAGTGGGAATAAGTAGAACGTAAAGGAAGTAAAAGTGGTAGGGAAGAGGAAGGAAGAAAGAAAACTTGGAGCGTCGGTTCATATGTGCAGCTTGCCCAGAAAGTCTAGAGGCCAAGGCCTCTACATTCAGTCATTTTCTTGTCTTGGACGGGCTTGGTCTCTTACACCGCTCTCTACGCTTCTCCAAGACATGAACATGACTGAACGTATGAAGCCAAGTCCTCTTGGGTGGCTGTGTGGCGATCATACACAATCGGCATTTGGCTAACAAATCCAACAGATATGTAGTCAGCGAGCACTGAAAAGAGTTGGCGAGGCTCACCAGACGGTATGAACACCCAGCTCTAAAGCGGAGTAGCTTAAACAGTGAGTTGGCCGGTGAAGCGGGAGACAGGGTAAAACCATGATGTATTGATGTCTTGAAGGGACTTACCGAATTTGATTCAGGCATTGATCAATATCGTCAGACATGATTCGACAAAGTTCTGGAAATTGCTTGGTTTTGCTGAACAGATTACACGGTATTCAGACAAAACGAATCCAAATCTCTACTACGCTTTCAGGAGCGAGACGAGGCAGATAGATGGGGGTATGCGAAATCCGATGAATATTGGCAGAGGAGTTAATTATGGGATGTTAATGAAGTCCGTAAGGAATGTGAGTATATCTTGGATAATTGGAGCAGCCTAACAAAGATGCGTGAGGACCGAAAATGATGTAATCGAGCATTTATGAGAGGAAGATGGCGGAGAAAAGAACACCGAGGATGGAGAGACCAGAAATAGCGAGCATGGTAGATTCGCTGCCCGAGGTGTTGTTGCCTCCGCTGGTGTTGCAGACGCTCCAGCGCTTGTTCCGGCCTTGGATGATGCAACAGCACCTCCTGAAGAATTGCCAGTTGGTGTCGATGATGCGGAGGAGGAAGAAGCGGAGCCCGAGGGAAGGCCAGTGAAGACGGCAGAGCTAGTGAAGGTCTTGCAGTTGGAGGAAGAAGGAATCTTGGGTTCGTATGGCCTGGTCATGATGGGACCGAGAGACTCGGGGGTTGAGAGTAAGTGTGGACGACGCCGTCGGAGGTGTAAACACCGGGGAAGTCACCGCTTTCAGCATCGCATGACTCGAAAATGTTGTTCCGGGCAGCGTTGGGAGCATTGAAGGCACATCCAATACGATCGTAGATATGTTGGCAGTATTCAGCCGGGTTAGGACGGGAAGGGTCGCATGCCTTCAGGCAGAATGCGCTGTTGCCCATAAAGCTAATGGCCGTGTGTTATTTATAGTGCGATATAGATAGAACATGGAATGATGCGTACTTTGTCCATTCGACGGCCTGAACGTAGTCACCAGTCCAGGCATTAGAAAACATAATACCACCCATAGGGTTACCGCGCTAAATGAACAAATAAGCGTCGATGCAGAAAAGCAGAACATTAATAAACTCACGGTATCGGCACCGTGGGGATCCATCTCGCCTCCACTGTCATCAGAGGCCATATTGATCTTGGTCTGATCAATGAAACCAACGACTTGAAGGAAATCGGGGGTCTTTAGGAATTGCAGACCGGTAAGAGCGCCTGCGGGAATGAGACGGGTTCCGTGGCCTGGCTTAGTGCACCAGGCCACCATTTCACCCTCAACATCACCAACGGTCTTGCCTGGCTCATGAGGAGCCCACAAACAGAAATCTAGGCGAAATAGCAATACATAATAAATTCGTTTGCACGAGAAACAAAGAGAGAAAAAAACGCACCAGTGGCATCATTGAAGAAAGATGTCTGACACAAAGATTCTTGGTTTTCGGTCGTGCCATTGCAGATATTATACCCAGCTTGCACTCCACGAATAAGGCCCTGGTCCGTATCGACTTTATAAGGCTATAGAAATTCTCGAATGAGCACCAAAGGCGGATCGCCAAGATACCAAGATACAAAGATACACTCCACAACACCGGAGGGGTACGAAAAATGCTTGGATGCCAATGGAGTGGCGGGATAGGTGCCAGTGACCTGGGCGGCTACCAGCGACGCGGCGCCTAGTGCGAAAGTAGCAATTGAAAGAGCGGACGACATTTATAAAAATAGCAAAGGAAAAAATAGCACGACAGGGTGAGAAGAGGGAATTTGGGGGAAATCCCCGTTGCCACATCATCGCGGTTTCGGTGTTGTCGGACTTTTAATTTTTGTGTCAGCTCTCCCACCAGGGTCATCGCACGGACCACATCACGTGTAATCGATCAACAAACGCGTCGCGCCCTATTGCTCTAAATTCAAATCCAGCGGAAATCAACATTGTCTTGCTGTCAGATTCCCATTTCCATCTTAATCTACTACCACCACCATCCTTTCTTTCCTCCGCCCGATAATATCAATGGCAAAGACTGCAACTGGTAATTGCTTCTCTGCTCATCGCCATAATTTCCCTTACTCATCTTTTGATAGAAACCAAGACCAAGGCAGCGACTAAAGCTGCGAACAGCAGGACCAAAAGCAAGAAAGAAGGTAGGATAGCCTTCCAGTACAGCTCTGAGCGCTGGCTGAATTTTATCTTGTTCGCATTGATCTTATCCGATACCACAGATAAGGTCGACGCCGCCGATAAGCCCAAGCGCGAGCCGACGGCCTACCAACGCTTTTGCAAAGAGAACATGAAGAAATGGAACGAGGAGAACCCAGGACGCGCAAAGGAGGCCATGTCCCACGTAAGTGGATGGTTTCTGTATATAGCCTCGTTGCACTCCATCTCATCGCTCGCAACCTTTAGATTGCTGCCATGTGGAAGGACTCTCCAGAGAACCCTAACCGGGGACAAGATGCTAAAGCGCGCAAGCCCAAGGCTCCAAAAGCAGCTAAGGAGCCCAAGGAACCTAAAGCCAAACCCGCTCCTCGTAAGAAAGCTGCTCCAAAGAAGGCGGCTGAAGAGCAAGATGAAGACGACGAAAGCGAGGAAGTCGACGAGGACGACGACTAAGCCTTCAAACATGGGCGCAGTCGTTTCGTTCTATCAACGGGTGGGTGGTTGTCATACGGTATGAATCTTCTCCCCTTGTTCATTCACGTTTCATCAAACGTTCATGTGTCATTGAATGTCGGACTAACAACGGTGATTTCTCTCTGCCTAGGCTGATCACATACGGCTATGCGCGCATGTCTGCAATGCAACTTTGAAGCGTTATTTTTAATTGCTCTCTCGGCAATTCGCGTTCGGCTTTCTTTGTCTGCATTCTCTTCTCGGTCTATTTTTGTTCTCGGAAATGCTTCTAATGTGTTGAACTTGCTCTCCCTTCATTTGACTATCTTTATTTTATTGTATGCTCTATATCGGTGCATTCATCCCCTTCGTAGTAATTTTGCTTTATTTATGCTTCTCAACCTCCTTTTGGATTATTTAAATACCTCTTATGCGACATTCTTGGATCCTCTACCTTCTTTACTCGCAGAGCTCGTGGCCCCTTCGGCTACATCGACTTACTGTACTACTTACCCATTGATCACCCCCTTCCTTGTGTTGTACAACTGACGGAATGTAGATAACAATTAATGCCGTTTGATTAAAGGCTTCTATTCATATCCGTGGTATTTTTGCAAGATAAGCCAGGCGTATCGTATTTGGCTGGGGGACATCATGACAGAACAAAGAGTCACAGGCGCTTAAAATATGCGACTTGTATATGGCGATCGTGATGCAATGGAGATGCCGACACGTGGAAGTTTTCCCGAAGCGTGGCAGAGAGAGGATCATCAATCAGAAATTGCTAGAGCTGTTCTATCATCGACAAGAGGAATATAGTCGAACTGCCATAACCCATACCCGTGATAACCCATAACCTAGTTTTTCCATCCGCCTACTTGGTTCGCATGGAAATGTAACTCATAACACATACTTTTTGCAAGAAAACCTCATAGTTTTAGAGGGTCGGTGGAATGCAATGTATGACCTTTCCCGCACCATTTTGTGATAATATGTCGATATTTTTCATTGATGATATTTAAATAGCTCCTAAGAGCGCGCTACTGTACTCGATATGAACAAAAAGTGACCTCTCAGAGCATCACATGACATCCATCCTTATCGAACGAGCAAGGGTTCGAGATTTTACGGGAAAAGTAAAACCGGGAACCAGAAGCTCGAAGCGATGCTAGCTAAGATAAAAATGGGGCAGAATCCAGTTGTTATGAGGACGAACGCTAAATATTTTTAAAACTATTTGATAACCCATAATTTGGACTATCCACTGACAGGTATGGATTATGGCAGGTCCGACTTCACTGGTGCCATTGCCTCTTTCTCTCTCCATGCATCACGCATCACCTCGGCTGAGACTGGATGCCAATATACACCGAGGGCGCACTGCAGTGGACGTGTCGACGATCTAACACAATGTAAACTGAATGCCTTGCCTAGCAGCGCTTCTTAGTTCGATACCACATATCTGCTTTGGCCTGGCCAGCGATGTTCTGGCGCTGAAACAACGACTATTAAACCTTCTTCCTGTCATCGTTTTTCATTCTAAAACTTTTCGCTAGAGCTGTTCTATACGTCAGTCCACGACTCATGATTGACAAGAGGAATAATGGCGCCACCGCCCCCTTTTTCCACGCATCACGCATCACCACGGTCGAGGCTGAGGTTGGATAGTACATGATGTCAGTATCATGGCTGGGCGTACTGCAGTGGAGGTGTCGACGAGCTCATTCAATGTGAAATGTCTTCCTTTCGTCATGCTCTGGAATATGAAACAGCGACTGTCTATCTCATCATCATTCATTCTAAAGCTTTTGGTGTCGAATAGGACGCAGCTAGTAGTTATGAGTAATAGAAAGCACTAGGACTAAAGTTTAAGCTAGGAAGTCGCATGCGCAACGTTTACTTCTACCATATTGTGCTCGTAGCTAGTTATACTAGTGGCAGTAGACACATATAAGTATAACTAACCCCCGGGATTCGATTATTACCGTATGCAAAGGATTGACTTCTACTACACTCTCAAGGGCTAGAATCGCTTGTTCGTCATTTGTCCTTTTCATGGTGTGCACACAATTTTTGTATAAATCGAGGATGTTCCTCTCGCTTGTGCTCTTCACTGGTCAACGTCTTATCGTCGTCGAGTAAAACGATTTCTCAACTTTGGCATCAATCAAACATCATGAAATTTGCATCTACCGTGATCGCTTCTATCCTTCTGTTCGCTACCCAGGTAGCATCCTCCGCTGGGTCTGTCGATGGAAGCCATGAGGTCTGTCCTTGCTTCCTCACCGCCCCACGAGTCTCCACAATCACCGCATCATTATTAACCAAGCGCAACATACTAATCAAACTGAATCTCATACAAACAGACCAACGCAGGAACGGGGTTTAACATTCGCGACGTCTCCGGCACCACCGGCCTCCAAGCCTTCGTGTCGAGCTATTCCGGGGGTGATGACGCCTGGTTCGACGTCCCGGCGTCCTTCGCTAACCCGGCCACCGCCCGCTGGGGCAGGAAAGGCTGGGAGATCGTCGCGTTCCAAGTCCCCGGCGGCGAGCGCAGGGGATGGTATTTGAACACGGGGAGCGGTTTTACGAACCTGACGTTCTTTGGGTTTAGCCAGGATATTGGGCTTACGCGCGATGGTTTGTAGGTGGGATGGGAGTGTCTTCAAGTCGTTGATTGTCATGTGTTGGATTTGGAGTACTACGAAAACGCAAATTGATGCAAAGAAGCTACATAAGTAAAAAAAAAAAACAGGGGCTGTAAATGAATAAATGTCCTCCAAGTCGTGTGAATAATAATTGAATTCGTAAGAAAGTCCAGATTCGAGAAATTTGTACTGTATGCAACTTGACGTCCACGGGCACCCATCAATATCCATCCCGTTCTTTCGCTATACTACATCGGGTACAAGTCGATTATTTTGGTTCTGTCCAATCTCATGAGCCTGTGAAGAAATTACCTTAAACATGCAAGGAAATACCTTATCAGACCCACTCTCTATAGGTGAAGACATCGAATCACTGTTGACCGCTCCAGCCGCCGCAGCTCGGAAATTGATGGTCTGGAGAGTCAAAGCGTTCGAGGACACTACTGCATCCACCGTTTCTGGCCTTCGTCGAGAGTTTAGCGTGGCTAGAAAAGAATTGCTATATACTGCCGTATATGTCAGATATCGTTGGCTGTTGGAATCGACGGTTGAACGGGGATCCTACATGTAGCGAGAACTTGAGAGAACGCGAGGAAGATAAGGTCCATTGGACGAGTGGTGACCTATGTCATGGAGTTTAGTGAGCTTTGCACTGAGCTTCATGAGGTTCAGAAGTATCCCTTACCAGTGTCAGCGTGATAATATCGAAAACTCTACATGAGCAGGTCAACAAAGGCTCGAAGCACTGGACGACGAGGGGCACTTGCGTCGTTAATACTCCGTTGTTTATGGTATAGATCATCAAACGGTTGATCAACTTGTCAGTTCTATGGTCGAGCAGAGGTGTATTAGCTACATGTATTCTTCAATTTCACGCAGAAATAGTGACATACTGTTTGATTCCCGTACGACTGGTATGGAGATAGTAAGTGAGAGTCGCGGCTATGGTGATATCGATCGCCACCGCGGTGGACAAAGACATTTTACCCAGAGTCTGAATAAATAAGATGGGGTAGCTCAGCTGAGTGGGGGTGATGTATCGCTCTATGACGCACCTCTGGCAAGCCCGGAAGCTCAAGGAGACTGTGCAGTCGGAAGCTATCCAATAAATGAGAAAAAAAAATCGTTACAGATCGAATCGAGATACTTACAGGACGGCTACGAGAACTATAGCGGGCAGTAATTAGTAAGCACCAATTAATTGGACATTTAGCAAATTGATAACTGACCCCAACTTATTGCTATTAAGATTAATGAGCTCCTTGCTAGATGAAATGGAAGGGGGTAACTTACTGCAGTGAGTCAGTGTCACGATAGTCTGGGGAAAATAACAAAACGTGAGATTGGAAGCGCAGATGTGCGGTATCGACGAAGTTCGTACGATAGCGACAGGAATGAGCACATTTTTCCTCCTGCTTACTAGAAATTCAAACGTCAGCTTGAATGAACCTTTTCGAGACAATGGTATAGAAACATACTGATATAAATTCTCATGGCGTAGAAGAGTTGCACCACTAGAACAACGATCGCCTAAATAGCCCTTCGTTAGAAACACCCATGAGACATAAAGAGAGATAATCAGCACAATAACACCGAACAAAATCTGACAAACATCGTCTGAGTCAGGATTATGTGGTAGAAGAACAGGTCTGAACGTCTGAACATACGTTGATGGACCTGCCAGCCAGGGTTCGAGTGAGCGGGGACAGTAGAGCGCAGTGAGAAAGACAATGTACCAGAAGTTATGGAGAAGAGATAGTGGGCTGAAATAGTCGTTTATGAGGTAGTGATATACCGCATGAATGCTGAAGCTGACATGTAGCATCTCGAAACCTCTGCTTGAGGGGTCAGCCGGTTAGTAAGGAGTAAAGAGATTTCTGACTAACGCTACTGTGATGACCTGGATTCATCGTTAATGACCCGTTGACATCGATAAGAACAAAGGAAGCCTTACAGTCAGCTTGAGCAATATTCCATCCGAGTACGTGTTGAAATAGTGATAAGTCTGATCGAGCAACCAATCAGCCTAATGAGAAGGGAAAGCCTCTAAGCTTGAACCCATGCCTGAAAGCAAGTCACCCCAAATAGTCTGTGGATATGTTATATCCAGAACGCGTCGTGAGAATAACAGAGACAGACTACTGACATCGAGGACGCAAAGGTACCAAGTGTATATGCACCGAAAGTATCGTTCAAGTCGAAAAAGGCATGTCCGGAGTTCCAAGAAGCCTTACCAATGGATGATATTACAGTGGTTGAGAGAAGTTTGAGATTAGCAAAATGACGACCTAGGGAGTCCTTTATGTATGGAGGGGAGCTTGTATAGCAGGATGTATTATTAATGAGGTATCCACCCACGTCGTCGTGCATTATTTACATCCATACTTTAAGATCAGAACAGCTAACGGAAACTCTTACCATGACGGCCGGACTATACAATCAAGAACTATGTCGAATGTCAAAAAAGTATATATAGCCCGTAGAGTCATACCTATGCATTCTTACAGCTCTTCGTATCTATGCAACAGTAGAAATTGCACCTGATGTGCGCTTTAAATCGTCTGGAGCTCAATTTCATTCCAACACCTTGCTGGGCCAAATTAATTAGTAAAGAAGAAAAACAAGCTACATGCGATGAGCGTAGAAGCGCTTACTGACCAGAATCTGCCTGTTCTCGATGCTCCAGATTCCCTCGGATGTCACAGAAGCCTCAAGACAGAAACATCGGGCACATTGGCGCGTCTTCGTTTATTTGAAGAATGACGTGATGAATGTTGTTTCTATCAACGCCAAACCATAATCATGGAAGATTACGGCTTCCCCCCTATATAAGGACTGGCACTTTCTGTGGATCAGAATGCATAACGATAGCCCTTGATGAGCAGTTATTGAAAGGTTGCTCTGAATCTATACACATAAGAAAATAAAATCAAAAGGACATATGGCGTCTAAGACGTCTCTTGGTGAATACAGAAAGCACAGAGACTCGGCGAGTGATTACTGCATTTCAAACCAAGGCGATGAAGGGCGATGACCTCGCCAACTCTAAATCCTACCGGAGATGAATAAGAGGGCTGAATTTATCCGTTGTACGCCCTCGTGGATTTGTCGAACTCCAGAGCAGCTCCAACAATCCGTTAGTCAAAGCTATATCATGTTCGTCTTGCTGATCGCCTGACATCTTATGGACAAGGGTATTGGCAATATCGACCAGGTAATTGGTGTAATAACGAACATCCGCCTCAATCTTCCGTATCAAAATGATATAATTTGCATGTCTAGGGAACACCGACTTTGAGTACATCAACTCCTAGTCATTGCATCGTCGTACATGTATTGCTTCGATTAGAAGATACTCCATGATTATATGACCTGGATCCTCATCTTTTCCGTAATTCGTTGCCAGCGACGATTGCCTAAGATACGTCAGGTAGTCGCTGATGCGGACAAAAACAGCTACCAGATATAAGTTCGCAAAAGGTTGTTCCCAAGTTTGAACGCTACTCCTTGCAGGCAGTTGAGGCGTGATTTAGCCAGCGCACGTGATTAAACATGCTTTTGCCAAATACAGCCAATCAATCAATCACGTGGGACCACTCAACCGGATCAGGAATCTCTTATACACATTGGGAGCTTCAATATTTGGGTGGCCTTTGAAGGGGTAAAATTAGGGTTGTAAAATATATCTTATAGGAGGGAAACTTGAATTTAGCATAGGATTTTACATGTATGTCAATCTACACAGGAACTTTGTAAGATACTTAATATTTTAAATACAAAGTGAGTTTGTAGAGCCCACTATATATTAAATTTGGGACACCCTCTTTGGCACCCAAATATTTTATCTACATACCTATCTTCAAATGGATTTTGTATTTTAAATTCAGGGGGAATCTTCAAAGGACCTTTGAATATGAATTATTATTTTAAATACAAAGTTCCTTCTCAAACAGTGGGCACTTAGAACATTATGTCATCTGCATCAGGTGCTAATTTGAATTTTTATGACATAATGTCCCAAGTGCCTGCTATTTTGAGGGTGGGCACACATTGGGTAATGTAGTGGGTGATAAGTGGGCACATAATTCAAAGGGAACCTGTAGATGAACTACAGGTCAATCTACAATGTACACATTTAAAACTCCTTTGTACTTGAACTACACAGGAACCTTGTAACTCATCATGTAATTGATATGTTTTACATCATACAAAGAACATTTGTATTTTGAATACAAATTGATCCTGAAGGTCATTTAATATTTGAGCTACAAGTTGGCTAACAAAGGAACTTTGTATTTAAAATAATAATTCATATTCAAAGGTCCTTTGAAGATTTCCTGAATTTAAAATACAAAATCCCTTTGAAGATAGATAGGTAGATAAAATATTTGGGTGCCAAAGAGGGTGTCCCAAATTTAATATATAGTGGGCTCTACAAACTCACTTTGTATTTAAAATATTAAGTATTTTACAAAGTTCCTGTGTAGATTGACATACTGTACATGTAAAATCTTATGCTAAATTCAAGTTTCCCTTCTATAAAATATGTTTTACAACCATAATTTAACTACTTGAAAGGTCACCTGAACATCAAAACTCCTGATATGATAAGTAAGAGCAAAGTAAGAGAGTGACTGGGATATTTCTGTGCATTTCATATAGAGTGCAAGGAGCTCCAAGAATTTCGCGGTAGCTATTAACATTTCTGTTTCACCACACATTTTCCTGTCACTAACAAAGTGCTCTCTCTTTCATAGTGAAGATGTGAGTCTTTCAAAGCTCTTTTCCACCTGTCAGAAGTGTGCAATTTGAGAGCAAAGACACTAAGAGCCTGAGATTGTGTTGGAAGCATTTATCAGATCCACTTACTGGTCCCCACTATCTCAGCAAAGACATCAAAAAGCTCATATCACTCATTGACAAGCATCTTGAAGCATCATTAGATATGCTCCCAATGCCAGATTTCTGATCCCCAGCTCTCTGCAGGCTTCAAGCTCAGAGTTATCCACTGGTTGTGTGCAGTCCTACCATAGATACATAAGATGGCAGATGAGTTGGTGTGCAAGTTTGGTGCATCCTACTAAGCAGTATTGTTGAATCATATATATTTGCATAATAGGGAGATCTCTTGTGGATTTAGACTATATTGTATTGTGCAGTAGCAACAACATTCTACTCTCACAATGATTTGCCATCACTGTTGACTGTAATGTATGGGTTGAGACTGACAAGTACCACACTGACAATACAATGATTGTCTTCATGTGACTGGCACATGCCAAGCATGTGTTCTTGAAGAACTAAGACACAAAGCCACCCAAGCAGCATTGAACTTGGTATCAGGAACAAGCTTGACCACTGACACTGGCAATATAAGCTTGGTCATGGTGCCTTTGGTATCACATACAAGACTTCTGCGTGCACCCTTGTCCATAAATCCAAATAGTGATGTGCTGGCTCAGGCTTGGCTTTGGCCTGGCCTGGGTGGGTTGGGCTTTACAAAATCATGAGCCAGGCCCTAGGCCAAAAGTCAGGATATGCCTGGCCTGACTTTGGCCCAGGTCAGGGTTTAGTGTTCATGTATGGCAACATTTTAAAGACTTGTATTTTAGTATCTCATTCACAGAGAACCTGGGCATAGAACACAATAAATATAGCTTAGTGCTTGCTGTCAGAATCTATAGGGACACTCATGGTAGCATTTTTGGGCTGTTTTTGGTTTGTTTTTCATTTGTTTTTACTGCCAACTTGAAAATGTTGGCGGTAAAAATGAACAAAAACAATCCAAAAACAACTGAAAAAACTACCATGAGTGTCCACTCTAAGGGAATTTCAAAAAACAGATAAAAAACAAACCAGAAGCTGTTTTTCTCCTATTTGGCTCTGCAGCTTCCATTGAACTCTGCAGCATTGAGACCTTTTACCTCAGACAGCTAAGTAAAGATATATTTTTCTATGCTGCACTAAGTGTCATACACTCCCAATCCTCTGAGATTGAGTTTTAGAGAGATTTTTATTGAAGGCCACTCCAGATATGTCATAAAACAGTGTATTAATTGTCTAGTAAATACAACAAAGAAGTCAAGTAAATTCTCTAAAAACTATGGCATGCATATGATGTTCAAGGGGTGAAGAAAGTGGAAGGTGCAGTGTCAGCAGAGAGGTCTGGCTTGTGGTGTCAGCCTGGCCACTGACTATGGAGGCTGTGAGTGGTTTAAGCAGGTCCTGTGGCTAATTGCACAGCCACATCCCACCAACTACATACTTGCAGAAAGCGGCCATAGTGGTCAAATGGCCATGAAGGGCAAAAGCTATGTTGGACATGATATCAGTGTTGGGTTGAAGTGTGGTGCTAGCACACACTCACCAGTGAAGAGAGTGTTGCATGGCTAGCTGTGTAAAAGGATGCATAATGAAGAGTAGCTGAATTTTTGGCATCTAGATGTATATAAGTGAGCGGTGATATGTTCATGAAGGATGAGGGAAACTATGAAATAAACAGTATTGGCTCACAGCTAAGCAGTATGAATGGCATGATTATGTCTAAATACTGGGTGGTTGGGCTAGCTATTGTAAACAACAATATACTACCCATAAAAAGATGTAACTATGCATTGACAGAAGAACAATGGAGGAAGGCAAAGGCGTTAGCTGAGGTCAAGACACAGTGCAGTTGGTTGTGTGTTCTAAAATTAGCATGCACTAACTACATGTGATACAATTAAGACTAAGTGCTGAAGTACTCTAGAGGTCTCACAGAGTGTGATACAGATCCTCATGCATCATGGACAGTCAGAACAAACCAGCTTGGCCCTCATTAAATGAGTCCAATCACAGTATGCAGCAAGGGTAGCTTTAGCTGTCCAAAACATAAAGAAAAATGAGGACTGCCAAGCAAGTCTTCGCATTCTGGAAGCAATAATGAACAATGCACACATGTCTACCTGATTGGATCAGAGTATATGAATATGAAGAGTATTCTCAACCAATAGGAGAAATGGAATAATGTACAGCCTGATGCAAGGTTGACTCATAATAAGAGTTAGACAGGCACTGAGCTGATGAACAAATTGAATAACACAGTTTAACCAGATGAACCCATTGTCAGCTGGGTTCATAGGCAAGTGCTGAGGACATTTTACTGTCAATCATTGCTGTCTGTATGCCTAAGAGAATAACAGCTAAAGAGTGCCAAGTACTAGCTGGGCATGTGATAACCACATAGATTATTTATTAGCAATCTAATTGGTTGTAGAAAGGCTTATGGTTTGAGAAAAATGTAGTTCAGGGGTTTGTAATAGTGATTTGATTTCCTAAATTATTCTCCAAAATTGTATGTACCTGTAGCTATAAATGAAACATATCTACATAGATATTGAACAAGTAATTTTTACCCTGAGAACATACAGTTCAGATTATTCTGTATCTGCATTTTCTGAAAATATTAAGAACTTCAAGGACATTAATTACTTGTCAAGCAATAGCAATATATTGTTCACCTTTGAATTTGGAAGTAGTGTTTTGCACATTTGAAAGCTAGAAATACTTGAAGAGTTCACCTCACCCAATCAAGTCTAAAAACATTGGCTTTATACCTGGCAAGAGGCCAACTGAGATATAGGGTGCACAAATTAGCTTCACAACCTAGCTCCCTCTTGTTTCATATTTCCAAGACCAGGGAGGTTGTTAGCTGGTAGACCAAGAGGGTCAAAGCTTGTTTTATTAGGTCAAGAAGGCCACCAATTTATTTAGCTCAAAGCATGTACCCACTGATAGTGACCCTAAGAAGGTCTGGAAACAGTGCTGTGTTAGAAAAAGAGATTCTGCAGAATTTTGAACCCCACACTTCAGCTCGAAGTGTGTACCCACCGATAGTGACTCTAAAAGATCTGGAAATGGTATTACATTAGAGTAGAGATATGTAAAAGTCTCAGCACCCACCAAGAAATCATAAAAACAGACATATTATTCCTAAATCTTTGTGGGCTAATCCTTGTATTCACTCCCTGTTTGAAGATTGTTGTGTAGTACAATTATTAAAAGCGCAAGCTTACTTTCCCAGTGATGAACTAGTTGTTGTAAAATTTGATTGAAGTGTTAAGCTGCAAGCACACTCCACAGCAAGCATCTCAACAATCACATGATGGACAACATCATGTGATAAGGATATTTTATGTAACAAAAGAAAAAGAAAAGATGAAAAAATAAGATGTCCATAACACTCAGACTAATATATCTTTCCAATTTTGAAAGATATTCTTCTACCACTATTTTTCTTTTCTTTTCCATCTTTTGATTTAGTGCTGACCTCATATTTCATTTTCCATGCAAGATGCTACCAGTTTCTGGGGGCAAGAACATTATCAATACACCACCAATCTTATATTTAATTCCTAAGTGTAATGGTAGATCACCCCCAAGCTATTCTACTACTATCTACATGCCATACAAAAATATAACACAGCAATATTGTTACAATCTCAAGTTAGAATCATGCAGTGTGCGTAATCTAACCACCAATCGTTTACAAGAACAAGTTCAAGTTCAAGTTGAGCAGGTTAAGCAGGTTGGATTCTCAAGAACTAGCTAAAGAATACAATGGATCCTCCCTGGTATAAATACTATGAACTGTACAGCAAGTCAAAACAAGATTAAATGTTCATCAGCAGATGTATATAAGAATGGAGGAAACAGATCAAGCGTTGAATGTTCATCAGCAGATGTATATAATAATAGAGAAAACAGATCAAGCGTTCATCGAAAGATGTATCATAAAAGATGGAAGTGAAAGTCCATCAGAGATATGATGGAGTTTTGTAGAATGATTGAAAGCAAAGTTCATCAGAGCATACAATGATGTATCAGTGATGTGAAGGATGACAAAGAAAAGGAAAAGAAAAGAGAAAAGAAAAAGAAAAAAAGACCTGTCATAACAAATATATAGTAGAAGAGTGGGCTGGGGATATATTGTGGAAATATATACTGGGATGAGCATGGTGTTGAAGATAGCATGCTTTTATTGGTGTACTTTACCTCCACCCAGAAACTCCATGTGGAGTCCACCAACTCCATACAAAGTGGTGGACTCCACATGGACTCCATCTGGAATACATATATGCAAATGTCCAAAAATTATCTTTGATTGGTGGAGTTCAGGTGGAGTTCAGGTGGACTTCAGTTGGATTCCAACTGAAATATATTAATCTTTCAATCTTAATATAAATTCATATAAGTGTAATATAATATATTAACAACTATGTATTCCATTGTGGTCTACTTGTGAGATCCATCATTAAAAAGCAAATGTAACAAACAGAAAAAATGGGGAGGGAGGTATGTACTTGGGTCAGATAAACAAACAAGCATATAAATGTAAAAGAGAAAGAGAAAAGAAAAAAAAAAAAAAACACAAAAAAGAAGGGAAAATCTTTAAAAAAAGAAGCAGGAGAGTGGTTGTGTTGGTTGTGCATATCATGGTCATGGTTGTACAGTGGTGGCACACATCATAATTGTTGGTGTTGTCCTACATCCCACCATGTCCATCCTTGTTGTCACCCTTGCCCTTGCCCTCACCTTTGGTCTTGGTCTTGGCCTTGTCCTTGTCTTTATGGTTGCAGTCATGGTTGTCCTTGTCCATGCCCTTATGGTCATAGTTATGGTTGTAGTCTTCCTTGTCCTTGTCCATGTTCTTGTTGTCATGGTTACAGTTCTTTATGTGGTTGTGCCATCCTTGTCCTTGTTGTTCTCCATTGTGTCAGACTGGCTGTTGCCTGGCTCTGACTGACAAGACAGTAATGGTGGTCAGAAGAAAGGGTGGGGCTGGCAGACTAATGTGGCAACAACAAGTCACACATGTGACATTGTTTAATACTTGCTATTATTCCAATCAGTATGTATGGGATTATTTTTTGATATTTACCAAAGGCTTCATGGCTCAGTCAGTTTATCACCTGTGTTCAGCATTCTTGGATGCATGTATTCAATTCCTGTTGGTGCATTTTCTTTTTTACACCACAATAAAATATAAATAAAATCTGGGGACCTTTCTCCACCTGGAGGCTATTTGAATTTGGCCCTAAAATTGTGTATTCATGCTGATATACAGTGGCTCAAAAAACTGTCCCACTTTTTGCAACTTTTGTATTAAATTGCTAATAACATGGGAACCCTTCAACTAAAAATTCTGAAATTAATATATGTTATAGTTGAACCTTTATAATTGCCTCCAAGATCATGTAATTTGGATTGAAAATGATTGAGCAATAAAATAGACAAAATAATACAAAAGTGAGACAGTTGTTTGACCCTTTATTTAATACTTAGTATGACTGCCTTTTGCCTTGATAACAGCCTCCATTCTCCTTGGCATGCTTTCTATGAGATTTTGGCATGTTTCTGGGGGATTTTGTTTCATTTTGCAGCCAGTTTCTCTCACAACTCAAATACTCCTTTGGGTGGTATTTCATAAGTGTTCATCTGCTTTTGAGGTGCACCCACAAGTGTTCAATAGAGTTGATGTCAGGGGATTGAGGAGGCCATTCCATAACTTCAATGTTGTTATCTGAAAACCACTTTTTGGAGGTGTGTTTGGGGTTATTATTCTGCTGAAAATTCTCCCTCCCTCTGTCATCTCCAAGTTTTCAAAGCTTTCATCCAGTCCATGCTCCAAAATCTCACAGTATTGCACTGCATTCATCTTTTCCTCAACCTCCACAAGTGTCCCCACCCCATTCCACCCCATACACCCCATACCATGAGATTATTCCCTCCTCCATGCTTGACAGTTGGTGTGGTTGTCCTATCAGAGATTGATTCACCTCTAGGTTTCAAGGTGTACACCTTGCCATCTGAGCCAATTCTGTTGATCTTTGTTTCATCTGACCAGAGTATCCTTTTCCAGTCCTCCACAGCCCAGTTTGCATGGGTTTGAGCAAATTTGAGGTGTTTTTGATAATGAATAGCTTTAAGAAGGTGTTGCTTTGATTTGACAACAGACCGCAAATTGTTTTTCTTGAGGGCATTTCTGACTGTTTGGGGAGGAACAGGAGAGGTGATGGCATTTTTGATATAGTGGGTAGCCTGGACAGCATTGTCCAGTTTTCCAGTAGTGATTTGGCATACAATTGCTTGTTGATCCCTTGGGGTGAGCTTGGAAGAACATCCATCTTTGTTGTTTTCCTTATCAGAATTGATCTCTTTCTTGATCCTTCCTATGGTAGACTTCCCAAAACCACTTTTGGACTCTATTTGACAAACAAAAGCCCTCTTCAAGAAGAGAAACGATAGAGGAGTGCTGAGAGGACTTCATGTGGTAATAGAAAGAAAGATGTGGTGGTGGAAAGAAAGAAAGGTTGTTAAACTTGAATTCAACATGACAAACCTTTATAAATAGTGTCACATGATTTTTTTATTTTTCTCACAATTTATACAGTGCAATTTTCCTTGCTATATGGTAGATATTAGTATCATTATAGTGGGTCAAACAACTGTCCCACTTATGTATTATTTTTTCTATTTTATTACTCAATCACTTTTTATCCAAATCACATGATCTTTGAGGCAATTATGAAAGTCACATATTCAAATATAACATATATTAATTTCAGAATTTTTAATTGAAGGGTTCCCATTTTATTAGCAATTTAATATAAAAGTTGCAAAAAGTGGGACAGTTTTTAAGCCACTGTACATGATTTATGATTTAAATCCACATGGAATCCATATGGAGGATGTGGAACTCCACATAAAGTTCCACATGAAGTCCAGAAGGAGTTCCATATTCTCTACATTGGCTGACATAGAGGATGAGTCAATTCTAGCTGGACTCCAGGTGGAGTCTCCATCTCTAAATGGCTAGTACACCTGCCAAAAAAAAGAGTCACCAACTCCATATGGAATACCTGGGTGAGGGTAGAGACCTCTTTTATTGTGATATTTTCAAATGGTTTTATTAGACTTTGGAAAGATGGAGTAATGAAATATTTATATTATATTTACTATAGAGATGTGGAGCATCAACTTAGCAAGATGCAGGGGTACTGCTCTGGCAAGTCTATGACTGACATATAACAGTGAAGAAATTTGCATGTGTGTGGGTGCTATTTAAATAAAGATGTGGATATTGAGATAGCACTGAGACATGATTTCCTAATTGAAAATAGGCAGTCTGCTGTGCTCTACAGATGATATTTTTTGTTTTTGAGTATAAAAGCTCCAGTATAGTTTATACATGTAAAAATAAATATATTGTTAACTATTGTGTGTAAAAATTGACTTTTAGATTTTAATGTATTATAGGATGTAGATTGATGTGATTAATTAATTTGTAGAATTGAAGTAGTGGGGTGTAGAAACAGCTATTTAGAGAAAGTGTGTAAGCATTGAAATTTGAAATGGCATGGCACCTATAGTGTCATGTCTATGAGGTGATTGATAGATAGTAAATGAGTACCCACAATACAAGTCTGTGTGTCAGAACAAAACTATTGCCTCTCTTGCAGTCACAATAGCCACTTCTGTCACATATGTATTACTAGGTCACATCATGTTGGTATAGATCATGTTGGCAATCACAGAAGTTGTGACACTGTCAAATCCTGGTTAAAACAACAAGTCTATTACAACACTTGGCTTGGTGGCCATTACTTTGCATGGCATAATGAGTCCTTTTTGTGGGACTGATTTGAACCATCCTTGCTTACTTATGCTTACAGTTTTTAGCATCAAAATTTATAATTACATATACTGAACAATTCATTATGCACAATACCAAAAACAAGAGAAAAAGAAGCTATTTTACTATATTGAGGCCAGATTTTACACTTTTTGGTACATTTATTATAATATTTTGACTCTTGCATTAAACATAAAAATATAAAAAATACAGAATAGTGTGCATGAGAGCTGTCTCTGAGTGTGCCAAGAATAAGATCTTAACAGAGCTGCAGTTACAAACACTGCACTTCAAGAGGACTCATAGTTCACAATGTTGGACTCACACCAGTGATATGTCTGATACATATCTGCTACCTTAGTCAAGCTCATCAAAGTCAAAGTTGCACTGGAAGAAGTCCTTGATATTGAAGAAGTTACATTTGTAAAGCTTGGAGGCAGTGTCAGTGAAGGGGTGTTTGACAAAGTAGAGTTCAAGGTCAAGATAATATCCAGAGAAGATGTGAATTTAAAATCTTTGTTGACTATATCAGTGAGATCTTTTCACACCTGCACTTTTACCATCCTTTCTCACACTTTATGGATTCAAAAATTATAAGCTAGATAATGAATGACTTGGTATGCACAATGCAAAAAAAAAAAACTGGAGAAAAGGGAGCCATTTTATGATGTCAGAGCCTGATTTTGCATATTTTGGCACATTCATTACAATATTTTGGCTCTTACATTGAATATAAAAATATAAACAATTTGGATTAATGTGCATATAAGCTGTCTCTATGAGAATGCTAAAAATTGAATTTCACAGAGCTGTGGTTGTCAAGTTATAAATGAAAAGTGTTAATTTACAACCACTGGTGATAGTACAATCAAAGTGCTGGATGACAAATGCAATGGAATTCAGAATTCATGTCACGATATTAACATCATGGAAGGAGTTGAGCATCATTCAGCAAAAATCACTCGGGAGAAGCTGATTTCACCAAAGCAATAGAATTCATGTTCATGTCACGTTATTGAAAACAAAACAGGAAATACCGAGCAACAGATATCACATTTATGTCACACTATTAAAGACAAAACAGGAAAGATAGGTTCTTGACATTGTGCCCTCGCTGGGTCCCTGTGTAAAGAATGAGTCTTTACTTGCATAAAGAACTTGTAATAATAGGACTGTAGTTATGAAGCACTGTGAGAAACTCAGACATAGACAGGAATGTAAACGGCTATATATTGTACCTGTAGTTACAAAGCGCAGTGAGAAACTACAGGGTAGAGTAAATAAATATAAGGATTTAAACAGGTAAAATATATGGACCTCAGACATAGACAGGAATGTAAACGGCTGAGGTCCAACAATCATCTGAGAGCTCTACATACTATCCACATGGGAAATACCATGTGGATTGCATGCTACTGTATAGTCAAAGAAAAGGGAGAACAAATATGCAGGGGGGATTGCCAAGGCCCCAGACAAATGAAGAAAGTGATTGGCCTAATATAGTAGTTAGTAGATAAGGAAGACAATGCAATGCAACAATTTTCGTGAAGGACCAATTTCCCTCAACACTCCCCTAAGTTGGTCATTCCCTACCCCCTGGGGTTAGCCCCAGCATCCTGCATTGATATTCAGTCACTTCTTGAGGTAGGGCTTTGGTGAGTATGTTGGCTAAATTCTCCTCGGACGGGACATGGATGACGTTGATCTCCTCTGTTGCAACCTGCTCACAAATGTAATGGTATTGTATTTGAATGTGCTTTGCTTTCTTATGACCCTTTTTACTCTTTGTAAGAGCCACCGACCCACTGTTGTTGTTATATAGGATTGAAGGGAGGGGTTGCGCAAGTCCAGCCTTGCTCATAAACGATGTCATCCACACAGCCTGCTGGCATGCTCTGCTCATTGCCATATATTTGGCCTTGGTTGTTGATAGCACCACTGTTGCTTGTTGCTTTGAACACCATGATACTGGCCCGCCAGCCATCATGAAGATGTACGTGCCTGTTGATCTTCCCATATTGAGCAGGTCTCCAGCATAATCAGTGTCCACGTGTCCATAAGGGTTGATTCTGTTGTTGGACCCTCTGTAGTATCTGAGCTTGTAGTTGATTGTTCCTTTAATGTATGCAAGTACATGCATAAGGGCTCTCCAGTGTGCTGGTCCTGGGTTCATCTGGAATCATGCGAGGAGATTTACTGCAAATGATAGATCTGGTCAGGTAGCTACCTGTCCCCACATGATAGCACCCAAGACCTCATGGTATGGTTTATCTTTCATAAACTGCTTCTGCTCTGGTGTCTCAGTGCAATCCGCGAAGTGACAAGTCAATTCTGAGTGGGAGCAGGGTCTTCTTTGGGTTGCAATTGTCCATTCCGTGTTGTTTCAGCAGTTGTTCAAGTATGGTTGTTGCAAGAGTGATATGGTCCCAGTTTCCACGTCTTTCCTCATCCTCATCCCCAAGATCCATCTCCCCTTGTCCTCCTGATCCTCCAGCACCTTAATGTCATATGATCCATCCAACTCCCCTATCACTTTTCTCCTCTCTGCCTCTGTTGATGATCCGCCAACTACGCCTCGCTCTGTGTAAGTCACGTTTAAGGTGTACTGTCCATCCATTACGTGGTGTCGTACACATGGGTCGGCTTTTGACTGGTAGTACCCCAATGCATCATAAGTTCTTGAAAGTTCCTCCTCCCAGTCATGTGTGCCTGCCATCATACCATAGAGGGTTTTATTTGCGTGATATACCAGGTTCTCCTCCCCCTTCACAAATGAAACCCGGTGCCTGTTCAGTGTAAACCTCAAATTTGTTATTGCTGTTTAGGTATGTGGCAACGAAGTCGATCTGCCATAAGTTGAGGTTGAGATGTGCGATTATTGTGATACATATCCGCATTGATTCTAGATGTGCCACCGATGCATATGTTTGGTCGAAGTCCACTCCTGGAATCTGATTGAATCCTTGTGCGACTAACCTTGCCTTCATCTGCACAACCTCGCCTTCCAAGTTATACTTGAAACCAAATACCCATTTCAACCCTATCACCAGCAAGTCCTCTGGCCTCGGTACCTTCGTAAACACCCCATGCTTTACCATCATCTCCATCTCTGCTTGCATGGCAGGCATCCACACATCTGGGTTCTTCATTGCCTCCTTAAATGACGCAGGTATTTGCATGATTGGGTTCGGGTCGCTGTCTGCCATGAGGGCAATGTACTTGGTAAGGTCGGATTGAAAATTCTTCATATGCCATGATTGAAAATTTGCCATGTCAATATCTATGTTGTAGATTGCCATATTTGCAGATGGTTTTGTGTGATTCTGTTAGAAATAGACAATAATGCACAAATCAGTAGCTATACTGATGAGTAACAATAGAGTCAAATCTCAAATGCGCAACAATGACAAGTATGAGTGAAAATAGTAAATTGCTTCTGTAGACTCCAAATCTTGTTCTAGTGTCTTTGTTTCCTCAGACATAGTAGGAATACTGGTCTTTTACATGGCTAAGTGTCTAAAAATGGCGAGGGCGTGACTATAGGTGTCCACAATATTGCGTCAAAACACCAAACCTATAATTACGTGACAAATTATATATCACCGGAACCGTCTCAACGAGGGGATTCCGGATCAGTGATCAGAATTTGAATAACTTTACTCTACAAAAAGTTATTAACATAACAGTGTGCAAAAACACCGAAAAGAGCGAATTCTAACTAAGTGTCCATTTATACAAGTCCAAATATCAAGTGTAGAACATTAGAAACAAAGTGTTTAATCACAAAAACTAACAGATTTATCGCCCAATCCTCCTTTGCCTTCTGTGCCTCCTCTTCCCTCTTCTCAAATTCTTCTGATTCCTTAGCGGCTGGCGAGAGGGTTGTGATTTGAGTTGATCGTTGAGGCAGCTCCACTTGTGCCTCATCAGTTGTGGTCATTGGCTGAATTGCTTTGCATTGGGATCTCTGTGCTGGCTGTGGTTGTCTCAGTGGTTGCATATTAATCCCTTGCCTATGACAAGGCGCCAATCGGGTAAGGGTTATTTACAATGATCCTTCCTTGAATGTCTACAGCTGGAGCTTCCATGTTTGGTTCATCCGGCGTCTGCACTGTCTCAACAGTATTTGAGGTAAGTGGTGTCTTGTTGGGTATGTCTTTGGGGTTGATTTCATCCTCAAATATTGGCTCATTGTGTAGGGGCTCCTGATTAACCTGCGTATGATGACCAACCCCTTCTTCAAAGACTACATTCCTCAACTTCACAACCTCGCTGGTTGCCATATTAAGCAGTTTGTATGCATCACGGCTGTAATAACCAATAAGGACATACTTGATGGAGACTGTGTTGAGTTTGGACGGATTTACTTCTTTTGGTATTTTTGCGTATGCGTTGGATCCAATGGGTTGAAGGTGAGATATATCTTGTTGTTTATTGAACCATCGTTCAGCTGGAATGACTCCAGGATGATGTCTTGAAGGGATGAGATTCAGCACGTATATTATGGCTGCAAACAGGTCTGCCCACCATTTGGCATCTAAGCCGGCGTCACATCAAACACATCTGACAGCCTCAATGACTGTGCAGTTTGTGCATTCAGCAACTCTGTTACCACTGTGTGCATACAGTGCAGGCGTCTCGATCCAAATCCCATGTTCTTTGCAGAACACCGCAAGGGTGCTATTAAGGAATTCCTTCCCCATGTCCATCTGAAAACATTTAATTTTCTTTCCAGTTTGTGTTTCAGCTTCTGCCTTGAACTCTTTCACAGCTTGAATTGTAGTGTCGCTAAATTTCTCTGAGAGGAAGAATTCCATTCAGTACGATGATGCCCTGTCAGTAAACACTAGTGCATATTTTGCCCCACCGACTGACTCTCACGTGCCCCAGACCCCACAGATCTAGATGAACTTGCTCCAGTAGTTCAGTTTCAGGCTTGACTTTCTTGTCGTATGGGCGGTTTGTTTGTTTCCCATACACACAGTCTTCGCAGACCCCGGGCATCTCAACATTTAGGTTTGTGATGTGTAGCCCATCAACCAACCCTTTGCTCGCCATTTCTTTGATTGTTCTTTGTCCAAAATGGCATAATTGTCGGTGCCATTGCTGGATCGTGGTTGGTTTATCATGTGATCTTGCGGCCATTGCAACTGGGTTTGATTCTGCTGAGGTCTCCTGGAAGGCATACATGCCGTTCTTCCTTTCAACTTCCAGAGCTACTTCCCCCTTCAGATTGATGAATTTAGCCCTTCCTGCACCAACAACCACCTGGAATCCTGCCTTGTCAAATTGGCTAATTGAGATGAGGTTTGCTGCAAAATCTGGGGTGTGTAATACATTGCTGAAGTTGAATTGCACCCAATGTTCGCAGATATGTAGTGTTTTGTAATGTTTCCCTTTCCATGAATAGAAAATTTTGCTGATCGGGTGGCAGCTTGTCCTTGTTGTATGTTATCGAACAATTCGTAGGTGGAGAAATCAGATTTATTTGCGAAACAGTGGTTACTAGCGCCCGAGTCTGCATATGTTGCTCTATCTGTCGCCAATTCTGATCTAGCCATCATCGCCAACCCATCTATGTCTCAAAGCTCATCTGGCGGATCTGGTACCTTTGTGATAGTATATTCAACAAAATCTCCTTGTGTTATTTCAGATGAGGCAGCTGTCGACTGGATATCGATTAGGTCGACCTTTGCGCATAATGCATATGCCGTCTCAACTATGGCAATGTTTGCAGTGGCCTCTGGCAGTGCAGTGCAGTTCACTGTGTTTGCTGCTGACCCCATTGTACTGCCTCTCTGGCCGAATCCAGGGGGGAATTGGCCCTCCTTTCCTCCACCCTTCCAATAGCAGTCTTCAATGAGATGACCATGGCATTGGCAGTTCGTGTTAACGCACACCTTCTTGTTGAAGGTGTCATTCCTTGTGTTTGCCTTGAGTGCAACCACTGTGGTGCCTGGAGTGCAAACCTTCACGTTCCTGTTTATCCTGTTCCAGTGCATCTTGAGGGAGACTATGGTGTCCATAAGCGATGGGGTTTGGTGGAGAGTCGATATGATGTTGTCCCAGGACAATGGTAAGGATGCCAGGATAACCTCCCTAAAGTCAGAGTCGGTAATGTTTGCGCTGACTGCATTGGCGCGTTTATGTTTAATGTGTAATGTCAAAAGGTGTGCTCAAAAGTTGTTGCCATCTGTCATTGTGACCCCTCGTAGCTCGCGTTGGGCATATACTCTGGTGAGATTGCTTGAAAGGTTGTAGCAGTCTTTGAGTGACTTCCATGCTTCTGCTACCATCCTGTTTGTCTTCAGTCTGAGCCTGACTGTGTTCTTAACGTTCTGGCATATAGCTAAGAGGCACCAGGCATCCCTCGTGTCCCATTCTTCGGTGCTAGGGCTGAGCAATGTCCAGGGAGTATCCTTGGCTGGGAGGGTCACAGAGTACGGAGGGTTTGTGTCAGTTGTCTTGGGGGAAGGAGAGGGTGAGACTGCCAGGACTGGGTTTAGGATCCGCCCCTCGAGATACCCTCGTGCGCCGCAGACACGGCATGCCATAAGGATTGTTTCCTTCCATTCCAAGTAGTTCAATCCGTCGAACTTCTCTGATTCCGGGAAGTATAGGGGTGACAGCCCACCTGATTTGGATGTCATGTAGAGTATGTGGGTAGCAATGTTACTCCTGAGCCAAAAATAAATGTTTAGTCCACTATGTTTCTGAGTGTCTCAAAAATCACGTGGGGCCCATAACCTGTAGTTACGAAGCGCAGTAAGAAACTCAGACGTAGACAGGAATGTAAACGGCTATATATTGTACCTGTAGTTACAAAGTGCAGTGAGAAACTACAGGGTAGAGTAAGTAAATATAAGGATTTAAACAGGTAAAATATACGGACCTCAGACATAGACAGGAATGTAAACGGCTGAGGTCCAACAATCATCCGAAAGCTCTACATACTATCCACACGGGAAATACCGTGTGGATTGCATGCTACTGTATAGTCAAAGAAAAGGGAGAACAAATATGCGGGGGGCTTGCCAAGGCCCCAGACAAATGAAGAAAGTGATTGGCCTAATATAGTAGTTAGTGGATAAGGAAGACAATGCAACGCAACAATTTTCGTGAAGGACCAATTTCCCTCAACAAGGACTCGTAACTTACTTACTAGAGCAAGAATTCAAAAATTTATGTGAAAATAAAAACTAGAATTGAAGCAGAAGCTCGAAGTAATGCTAGCTAAGATAAAAATGTAGCAAGATCCGTTTCTTATGAGGACGAAGGCTGAATATTTTTAGCACACCTGCTCTACCCCATAACCTGTGATAACCCGTAGTTTGGGCCGTCAACTGGCAGGTATGGGTTTGGGCAGGTCCGACTTTACTGGTGCCATTGCCGCTTTCTCTCTATGAATTACGCATCGTGAGGCTGAATGTCAATATACACCGAGGGCGCACTGTAGTGGACGTGTCGAAGATCTAACACGATCTGAACTGAATGCCTTGCCCGGCAGCGCTTCTTAGTTTGATACCGCATATCTGCTTCGGGGTCAGCTATGTTCTAGCACTGAAGCAACGGCTATCAGAGCTTCCTATCATCTTTTTCATTCTAAAACTTTCTCATGAATCATGTTGGACAAGAGGAATACTGGTGCCACCGCCACTCTTTTTCCACGCAGTACGCACCACCACGGCTAGACTGAGATTGGATAGTACGCGATGTCAATATTACGGCTGGGCGTAGTGCAGTGGAGGTGTCAACGATCTCATTCAATGTGAAATGTCTGCTTTTCGTCAAGTTCTGGAATTTGAAACAGCGACTATTTATTTAGGACTCATCATCGTTCATTCTAAAGCTTTTGGTGTCGAATAGGCCGCAGCCGGTAATTATGAGTAGCAGATACTACCAGGACGAAAGCTTAAGCTCGGGACTCGTATGTCACCGCATGCACAACGCTTACTTCTACCATTGTGCTCGTAGCTAGTGATACTAGTGGTAGGAGACAGGTATAAGTATAACCAACCCCCGGAATTCGATTTTTACCGTATGCAAAGGATTGACTTCTACTACACTTTCGAGAGCTAGAATCGCTCGTTCGTTATTTGTCCTTATCATGGTGTGCACACAATTTTTGTATAAATCGAGAATGTTCCTCTCGCTTGGGTTCTTCACTGGCCGACGTCTTATTGTCGTCGAGTAAAACGATTTCTCAACTTTGACATCAATCAAACATTATGAAGTTTGCATCTACCGTGATAGCTTCTATCATTCTATTCGCCACCCAGGTAGCATCCTCTGCTGGGTCTGTCGATGGAAGCCATGAGGTATGTCCTTGCTTCCTCACCGCCCCACGAGTCTCCACAATTACCGCATCATTATTAACTATGCCAAACATACTAATCAAACTGAATCTCATACAACGCCGGAACGGGCTTTAACATCCGCGACGTCTCCGGCACCACTGGCCTCAAGCCTTCGTGTCGAGCTACTCTCGGGGCAGTGACGCCTGGTTCGACGTCCCGGCGTCCTTCGCCAACCCGGCCACCGCCTGCTGGGGCAGGAACGGCTGGGAGATCGTTGCGTTCCGAGTCCCCGGCACGGGCGAGCGCAGGGGTGGTATTTGGACACGGGGAGCGGTTTTACGAACCCGACGTTCTTTGGGTCTAGCCAGGATATTGGGATTACGCGCGATGGTTTGTAGGTGGGATGGGAGTGTCTTCAAGTCGTTGATTGTCATGTGTTGGATTTGGAGGACTACGAGAACGCAAATTGGTACAGAGAAGCTACATAAGTAAAAAAAAAAAAAAAAAGAAAAAAGGGGGGCGGCTGGAAATGAATAAATGTCCTCCAAGTCGTATAAATAATAATTGAATTCGTAAGGAAGTCCAAATTTGAGAAAGTCGTATGCAACTCAACGTCCACGGGCACCCATCAATATCCATCACGTTCTTTCGCTATACTACATCGGGTACAAGTCGATTATTTTGGTTCTGTTCAATGTCATGAGCATGAAATCACCTTAGACATGCAAGGAAATACCTTATGAGACCCATTCTCTATAGGCGAAGACGTCGAATCACTGTTGACCGCTCCAGCCGCCGCAGCTCGGAAATTGATGGTCTGGAGAGTCAAAGCATTCGAAGACACTATTGCATCCGCCTTTTCCGGCCTTCGTCGAGAGTTCAGCGTGGCTAGGAAAGAATTGGTGTATACTGTCGTGTATGTCAGATATCGTTAGCCTTTGGAATTGATGGTCGAAGGCTAATGAACGGGGATCCTACATGTAGCGAGAACTTGAGAGAACGCGAAGAAGAGAAAATCCCGTGGACGAGTGATAACCTATGTCATGGAGTATGATGAGCTTTGCACTGAACCTCATGAAGTTCTGAAACATCCCTTACCAGTGTCAGCGTGATAATATCGAAAACTCTACATGCGCAAGTCAACAAAGGCTCGAAGCACTGGACGATGAGGGGCACTTGCGTCGTTAATACTCCGTTGTTTATGGTATAGATCATCAAACGGTTGATCAACTTGTCGGTTCTACGGTCGAGCATAAGTGCATTAGCTACATGTATTCTTCAATTTTACGCAGACATGGTGTACTTTACAGTGCCCCCATATTCCGTTGGACTCCAATGGACTTTCACCGGACCCAGCCAATTCCAATGGACAGTCCATTGGACGTCCAACGGATTCCATTGGACTTGACAAAATTCCGGTACCAGTCCAGTCAGAGTCCGGCCAAATTCGGTCAAAGTCCGGTCAAGTCACTTCAAGACAGAAAACAGGCGGACTGGCCGGACTGTCCAGTCCATTGGACTTCCGTTGGACTTCCAGTGGACTTCCACTGGACTCTCAGCACTTAATTAGACCAGATCCAAGAGTGCTCTGTCCAGTGGAGTCCAGTGGATGTCCAGTGGATGTCCAGTGGATGTCCAGTGGACTGTCGCTGGTTTAATTGCAGACTTGGGAGGGGAGTTAGGGACAGTAGCAGTGTTCTTGGAAGCTTTGGGAGCCATATTAAGGAAGCTAGGTCACTAGAATAATACTTCAATCTTATCTTTAATTCATGTAACAATGTAATATAATATATTGTAAACTATATACTACATTATTATCTGACTTTGTGAATTTCACTAAGTCCAACTTTAAATTCACATGGAATGGAATCCAATTGGATTCCAACTGGAATACTTTAATCTTAGCTTAAATTTATGTGACAATGTAATATAATATATTAAAAACTATATACTACATGATTATATACAGGTAAAAATAAAATAAAAACATAATAAAAAGAAACAAAAAAGAAAAACAGAAAGAAAGAACGGAAAAAGGGGGGCGACAGGGTACATTGGTGGTGTCGTCGTCTGCGTTATCGACGTCGTGGTCAGCCATACCCGTCGTTGTATGCGTCGGTGTCGCCATCGGGTGTTGTCGTCGGCCGTACCTGCCGTGGTACGCGTCGGTATTGTCGTCGGTGTTGTCCATACGTGTCGTGGTACGTGTCGCTGTTGTCCGATGCGTGTCGTAGTACGCGTCGCTGCTGTCGTCAGCGTGTTGTGGTCGTCCTGTCGTCCTCGTCCCCGCTGCTGTACTCGTCCCTCGCCGCCCGTACTTCGCCCCTCGCTGTCGTCCCTCGCCCTCGCCGTCGTCCTCGTCCCCGCTGCTGTACTTCGCCCTCGCCGCTGTACTCGCCCCTCGCTGTCGTCCCTCGTCCCCGCTGCTGTACTCGCCCTCGCTGCTGTACTCGCCCTCGCTGCTGTACTCACCCTCTCTGCTGTACTCGCCCTCACTGTTGTCCTCGTCCCCGCCGTCGTTCTCGTCCCCGCCGCTGTACTCGCCCTCGCCGCTGTACTCGCACTCGCCGCTGTACTCGCCCTCGCCGTCGTCCCTCGTCCCCGCCGCCGTACTCGCCCTCGCCGCCCGTACTTCGCCCTCGCTGTCGTCTCCCTCGTCCCCGCTGCTGTACTCGCCCCTCGCCGCCCGTACTCGCCCCTCGCTGTCGTCCTCGTCCCCGCTGCTGTACTCGCCCTCGCCGGCCGTACTCGCCCTCGCCACCGTACTCGCCCTCGCTGTCGTCCCTCGTCCCCGCTGTTGTACTCGCCCTCGCCGCTGTACTCGCCCTCGCTGTCGTCCTCGTCCCCGCCGTCGTTCTCGTCCCCGCCGCTGTACTCGCCCCTCGCCGCCCGTACTCGTCCTCGCCCGCCGTACTCACCCTCGCCGTCGTCCTTGCTCTCGCCCGTACTCGCCCCTCGCCGTCGTCTCCTTGCTCTCGCCGCCGTCCTCGCCGTCGTCCTGGTCCACGCCGGTGTCTTGGTCCTCACCGTCGTGGTCGTGGTCCTAGCCGTTGTCCTAGCCGTTGTCCTCGCGGTCCCTCGCGGTCCTCGCCCTCGCCCTCGCGGTCCTCGTTGTGGTCCTCGTCCGGCGTCCTCGTCCAGCGTCCTCGTTGTTGCTGTCGCAGTCGTCCCTCGTCCTTGTCGGTGTGGCCGTCGTGGTCGTTCTCGTCCTCTGTCGCGTCGGGTTGGCTCTCGCCTGGCTCTGACCGACGAGGCGGTGGTGGTGGTGGAAGGAAAAAGGGTTGGGGTCGGAATCAACAACGGACTGACGTGGCATCAATATGTCACGTGCGGCGTTGTTGCTTGTCCCGTGCCGAGCAGTGCCGAGAATTTCGGCGGCATCGCTATGTATTTAACTAATTTTATTATTTTTCATAAGCCTTTGTGGCTCAGTTGGTTTATCCTGCTTGCGTCCGGCATTCTCCGATGCCCGAGTTCAATTCTCGCTAGTGTCTTTTTTTTCTATACTAGTATAAATTATAATAAAAGGACATCTGTTGGACTTCCATTGGAATTCTGTTGGACTTGTCCGCTGGAATTCCAATGGTCATGTCCGGTGGGATTCCAATGGACTTCCATTGGACTTCCGTTGGTCCTGTCCGGTCATTTCCAGTGGACAGTCCGCCCGGACAGTCCGTTGGACTTGTAGTCCGGTCGGACTTTCACCGGAATCTCACCGGAATCTCACCGGAAAATTTCAGCAGTCCTAGACCAGAAAAATTGTCATTCTGAATATAGAAAGTCCGACGGAGTCCGACCGGAGTCCGACCAAAAAATGGGGGGCTGTGTAAAGACCTCCAGACATGGCGACATACTGTTTGATTCCCGTGCGACTGGTATGGAGATAGTAAGTGAGAGTGGAGGCTATGGTAATATCAATTGCCACCGCGGTGGACAAAGATACTTTAGCCAGAGTCTGAATTACAGCATGGGATAGTTCAGTTGGACATGAGGTGATATATCGCCCTATGACGCACCTCTGGCAGCCCTGGAATATCGAGGAGACTATGCAGTCGGAAGCTGTCCAATAAATTGAGCAAAAAAGATCTTGCCAGAAAGCGGATCAGGGTACTTACAGGACAGCTACGAGAACTACAGCCGACAATAGTAAGCGCCATTAAATAGGACATTTAGTAAATTAATAACTGACTCCAACTCGTTGCTATTAGTTTTAATGAGCTTCTCGCTGGACGAAACCGAAGGGGGGTAACTTACTGCAGTGAGTCAGTGCCACGATAGTCTGGGGGAAATAACAAAACGTGAGATTGGAAGCGCAGATGTGTAGTATTGACGAAATTCATACGATAGCGACAGGAATGAGCACATTTTTCCTCCTGCTTACTAGAAATTCAAACGTCAGGTCGAATGAACCTTTTCGAGACAATGGTATAGAAACATACTGATATAGATTCTCAGGGCGTAGAAGAGTTGTACCACTAGAACAACGATTGCCTGAAATAGCCCTTCGTTAGAAACACCCATGAGACAGAGAGAGAGATAATCAGCACAATAACGCCGAACAAAATCTGACAAACATCGTCTGAGTCAGGATTATGTAGTGGAAGAACACGTCTGAATGTTTCAACATACATTGATGGACCTGCCAACCAGGGTTCGGGTGAGCGGGCAGTAGAACGGAGTGAGAAAGACAATATACCAGATGTTATGTAGAAGAGATAGTGGGCTGAAATAGTCGTTTATGAGGTAGTGATATACCGCATGAATGCTGAAGCTGACATGCAACATCTCGAAACCTCTGCTTGAGGGGTCAGCAGGTTAGTAAGGAGTAAAGAGATTTCTGACTAACGATACTGTGATGACCTGGATTCATCGTTAATGATCCTTTGATATCGACAAGAGAAAAGGAAGCCTTACAGTCAGCTTGAGCAAGATTCCGTCCGAGTACGTGTTGAAATAGTGATAAGTCTGATTGGGTAACCGATCAGTCCAATGGAGAATGGAAAGGCTCTACGCTTGAACCCATGCCTGAAAGCAAGTCACCCCAAATAGTCTGTGGGTATGCTATGTTCAAAACGCGTCGTAAGCATAACACAGAGACAGAACACTGACATAGAGGACGCAAAGGTACCAAGGGTATATGCACCGAAAGTATCATTTACGCTCAAGCCGAAGAAAGCCATGGCCGAGGTTCCAAAAAGCCTTAACAAAGGATGGTATCACAGCGGTTGGGAGAAGTATGAGATCAAAAAACGTCTAATCTGGGAGTCCTTTATGTATGGAGGGGTGCTTGCAGAGCAGGATATGTTATCGATCAGATATCTACCCACGTCGTCGTGCATTATTCACATCCATACTTCGAGATCAGAACAGCCAACGGAAACTCTTATCATGACGGCCGGACTATACGATCAAGAACTATGTCGGATGTCAACAAAGTATATATAGCTCGTAGAGTCATACCTATGCGCTCTTACAGCTCTTCGTATCTATATAACAGTAGAAATTGCACCTGATGTGCGCTTTAAATCGTCTGGAGCTCAAATTCACTCCAGCATATTGTTGGGCCAACTGAATTAGTAAAGGAGAAAACAAGCTACATGTGATGAGCGTAGAAGCGCTTACTTACCAGAATATGCGTGTTCTTGATGCTCCAGATTCCCTCGGATGTCACAGAAGCCGCAAGACAGAAACACCGGGCACATTGGCGCGTCCTCGTATATTTGAAGAATGACGTGATGAATGCTGTTTCTATCACCGCCAAACCATAATCATGGTAGATCACAGCTTCCCCTATATAAGAACTGGTGCTTCTTGTGCATCAGAATGCATAACAATAGCCCTTGATGAGCAGTTATTAAAAAGTTGCTCTGAATCTATACACAGAAGAAAAGAAAACCAGAAGGATGCGTGCATCGAATGCAGAGTAGTGTCCATTTTCATACTTCCTGGTCAGTTCGCGGGCGACCTGGGTGCTAGTCAAATAGCGTCTAAGACACATCTTGGGGAACAAAGAACTCATAGGGACTCAGGGAGAATAGTTATTGCTGTCCAAATCAATGCGATGAGAGGCGATGACCTCGCCAACTCTAAATCCTACCGGGGACGAATAAGAAGGCTGAGTTGATCCGTTGCACGCCCTCGTGGACTTGTCAAGCTCCAGAGCAGCTTCAACAATCCGTTAGTCAAGGCTATATCATGTTCATTTTGACGATCGCCTGACATCTTATGGACGTAAGTATTGGCAATATCGACCAGGCATTTGGTGCAATAATGAACATCCACAATCTTCCGCATCAAAATGATACAAGCTGCATGTCTAGGGAACACCGACTTGGAAATACCCCAACTCCTAGTCATTGCATTGTCGTACATGTATTGCTCCGATTAGAAGATACTCAATGATTATGTGACCCGGATACTCATCTTTTCCGCAATTCGTGGCCACCGACAATTGCCTAAGGGACGTCAGGATGTGGATAAGTGCAGCTATCAGATATTCCATACGTAGGACGACGTAGTCAACCCAGAAGTTCATAGAAGGTTGCTCCCAAGTTTGAACGAGGACGCCTTAGTACAAAGTCGGGCTATGTGTGGGTGATTCCGCCAGTGCACGTGATTAAATAGTTACGACGCGTTTGCCAAATACAGCCAATCAATCAATCGCGTGGGCCCTTGGTGGCCCACGCGGCAGATTCAGGAATATCTTATAAGTTAGAGGGCGACCGAGATATTTCCGTGAATTTCATATAGAGTGCAAGACGCTCCAAGAATTAGCGGTAGTTATTGGCTTTCCTGTTCCACCAAACATTTTCCGGTCACTAATCAAGTGCTCTCTATTTCATAAAACTGTGGTAATGACCAGTGAGGATATGAATCCGTCGTATTCAATGGTCTTGATACTCCTGTCGGGGAAGCGTGACTTGAAAGCAAAGATACCAAGAGTCTGAGATTGCTAAGGGAGTATTTGCCGGATCCACTTACCAGTCCCTAATATCCTTGCATATGTAGCGAAGGCATCAAAAGATAATATCACTCACTGAAAAGCGTCTCAAAGTATCATTATATATGCTCCAGTGCTGTATTTTCTATCCCTGGCTTCAAGCTCAAAAGTATCCACTGGTAGCGAACAGTCCTACCCCGGATATATCAGAGGGTGGACGAGTCGGTGTGCGATTTTGGCGCATCCTTCTGAGCGGTATCGTCGGATAATATATATTTGCATAGTGGAGAGATCCATTGCGGATTTAGGCTCTATACTGTATTGTGCAGTGGCAACGATAGTCTACTCTCGCGATGATTCGTCGTCACCGTTGACTGGAACTGGAACGTACGGATCGAGACTGATATGTACCACGCTGTCAATATGATGATCTTCTTCGTATGACCGGCTTATACTTCTATAAATTTCTATCAGGATGGGCGGTGACGTATATCAGATTTGCAGTTGACAGAACGAAAATTCCTACTAGTATTTTGAGACCGGCATGTAAGAAGTCTTTCAATCCTTTATGTGATTTTGAATTAGGCTCTTCGTTCTTTAGCTTAGAAAGAGACGTACACAATCCTTTGAGTTAACAAATGTGCGTCGTTTTGGAGCGATGTTGATTCTGGAATCAATATCTGTGATCGGCCTCTAAATATCGTTAAATGTCAGCTTCGGACAGATCGCCGTCATTTATTGTTATGCAGTGGCTCCAGAGAAATGACACACGATTAAAAAGGTAGCATATATCCAACCACCATCTGAAAATTAGACACCAGGAATCTAAACCCCGTTCTCTTTTCTGTTTGAATGTACCTCTACTATGCGTAACTTCTTTAGCTGTATTTTCGTTTTCTCCACTCTTTCATTCCCTTTGAGTAAGTGCATATCAACGTCCATTATAGCCGAGTCGCCAATTTGTCGCAGTCAACGGAGCGTCCGTCGATTCTTCTCACCCCAGAAATCTACTCGGTAAACAATCAACTGTAACGTTTCCTGCAACCTGCGAGATAGAGTGCGTGGCGTTGGAACAGGCAACTATAAGTCTCTACCATTGGCGCTGTCCCAATTTTTCGATTCGTTCCATATGTTCTAACTGACTTTTCATATTCTTCCACACAGAATTGCGGAAGCAACCAATGCGGCTGCTCAGTCGACATTCAAGACACACTGGATACGTGTCAAGCATGTGTTCTTGAAGAAAAAAGACACGAAGCCACCGAAGCAGCGTTGAACTCGGCATCAGGAACGAGCTCGACCACAGACACTGACGACACAAGCTCGGTCACGGTGCCCTAGATATCACGTACGAGACTTCCGCATGCACCTTGTCCGTAAATCCAAATTCAACGACTGACATACGTTTCAGAGTACCAGAAATTTTGCGCAAATGCCGGATTCCCGATCCCCGGCTCTCCCCAGGCTTCAAACTCTCAACCGTCTAAGGGCTCTATGGGCGGAAACGTAGCTGACACAGCGACATCAAGCCCAAATAGTGTATACAGTGGAAATGGGAACGGAGACGCTGGAAGTCCCCAATCGAAGACCTCAGATGGAGTGCCCAAGGTGGTAGTTGACATATGGTGTGTGGTGCTGCTTGGGATCGTGACGCCTTATGTTCTGGCATAGAAATGTCCCCGGAGAACATCCAGCAGTTTAGCTCGTTAGGTTTTAAACCTTTTTATCGAGTAACGGATGTATGATATTCATAACCTACTGTCCGGAGAAACCAAGGCTCGTGCCACTAGTTGTGAAGCTATGTTCTTTTTCCGAGTTCTCTTCTCTGATGGTCAATACCATGCGACTGGATAAGATAGATGGCATGGCCAACGAAATCCCAAGGGAGACCTCGATATAAGGGTTCTGTCGTTTATCATGCGTCAGCATAGAGAACATTCAAAGATTACATAGAGAGAATACCGGGGTCTTGAACCCAACGATTATGCAACTGAGATAGGAAAGACAGATGCTTGCGATTGTATTAGACAATAGGGGGAAGTGAAAGATCATTTAAGGACTCACAGAAGATAATATGTCACTGAATCACGGACAAGGATTCCCATCAGTCGATTTCCGTGGCTAAAGAGCGATCCGTGGTACTTGAAAGTCCGGAAACCTTGTATGATCGCAAGAGTACACAAGAGGCTTTCAAACACAAGAATAGGAATCCAAAACGTATATGTAGTCGGCGGGAAGACAGACATGTTGCAAAATCTTGCTCCTGGAATATTTACTGCTCGAGCTTTGTGCAAATGCAATACGAAAGGAATGAGCAGTCGAAAATTATGTACGAGTGCAATCTCGTACCTGTGAGTCCCAAAGAACTTGTTGCCATGATCCATATCGAAATTCCCGAAGTGACCATGAATAAGCCTAGCGTCAGAGCCAGAACTCTCTTATTCAATTCGTATAGAGCGTATATTCGTATCTGCAGTATGGCTAATTGAAATCCTATGTGAACATGGACGCCGCTCGACAGAGATAGTACTTACCTTGCGTCAAAGTGAAGGCAACCACGGCATTCCAGCACTCCCAACGAAAATAGTGAAGGCCTTCGAAAGGATGAAGTCATCATGAACCCTCGCATTCATATCCGGTATGGTTATCGATCACTTACAGCTACGCCATTTGTGAGGCTGCGATATCTGAAGATATATTGAAAACAACGCACAACTGAGCGAGGATAGTTTGAATCAACACATTGTGCCCTACATTAAGACTTGTACTCACTGGATCAGAGATATCAGGGCTTAGAAACGCTGTGCGAGTCGATTAGTGCGACCGGTCTTGCCTCAAATAGTATGCAAAACTTACCGTAGTTGGATAGTCTAAGTAACTGATCAGTCCTGGCAGAGTATCGCGATGGCAATAAGGACTCACATTAAGCCCGCTAAGATGTAATAGCGATTCTAACTTGATAGTCAATCGATATTACACATAGGCTATGGGATAGACGTACTATCAGAAATAGGACCTTGACCACCGTCCATCTAGATCTCTACATGAAGATATGGATCAACCTCGAAGATTGACTCGCTGATTTGGATGCCCTACCCAAATCATGTTGACCTACACAGACAACATTGTGAGTCCCGCATGCCATCAACACGATATCTTTGTTCCTTGACGCACTTCAGACTCGAATGTAACAGCTATATTCCGGTCAAGTTCAGTATGTCGTGACTATGGGTAGCGGGTCATACCATGGTCAAACAAGACAACTGCAAGACATGCCACTTGCGATGATGAATTATCAGCCTTGGCACATAGATTAACGAAGAAGGACGCACGTCGAGAGTATCTCAGGATTTGAATGTTCCGAAGACTCTTTATCATGGAGGCTGAATCACGCCCGAGCGTTTCCATCGCTGCCGTCACAGCTGCCACTTTTCTGAGTATGTTGAATGTTGCGTGATGATGAAGGTTGGGAGAGGGCCGGAGAGTGTGGCAAACAGCGAGGTTGGCTTCTTAAGTAAGAAGTAGGGTCCACCGGGTCGTGATTGCGATCAGTAAAAGGCACGAAGACATGTCATTCTCCGATAGGGGCCCCTTGAAGCTCTTGATAGACAGCGGATTTATAGCCACATAGAAAAGAATCCAGCTCGCCAGATGACAGATATTGAGCGCATTTCAGAAAGTGTCCAACTAAATATCCCATTCGGTGCCAGATGTGAGAGTCCAGACGATACGTGTACAACGTGTCACAAACCGGTGGAGAGAATTGCCCGAGTCGATGTTCAGGGATCCCCACATCGTTTTCCGTCGCCCTTGGCATTGAAGGTCAAGAATTCGCTGGGTGGTTGAAGGTGGGGTTTTGAAATTTGAATAACTTAATACAATAGAGCCTGTTATACCCCATACCTGTAACCTGAGATGTCAATGCCTAATATTAATGCACTCGCTACCAAACTGCAATGACAACAAAATCAACATCTCATAGCACGTAACCTCCATAAATCATAGACCGGGCCATCCACTGAGGAGTATGGGTTAGTTTAAATGAACGTTGAATTCGGTTGAATATGAGTAGATGTGGGCCGAAGAAGAAAACTGTCGGACATGTCCGGAGAGCGAACGCTGTGCCTGGCATGCTCTATGACGAGCTTTACTTTCAAGGTTCTCACGGGGTGACTATCGAAAAGCCAGAGGGTCACGTGGGATCAGACATTCAGGCATCGGGCGGTAGGGAGCAAGCTCCCCAATCAATTTCAATAGAAGAGGTAACCCAATGGTTATGGGGAAAAAGCCTATTCCGGGCGACGAAAACCTCTGGAGCGTATTCGGCGTGCTCACTAGCAGCCAGACCATACGGAGATCGCAGTATACCACCATGGCAAAGTTCAATCTCAAGTCCAGGCCATCCTGACTGATGCAGACTTTTCGAACTTCTCTGAGAATTGGATTATCATAGGAATCTACCAATTGCTTTGCAGGATTGTTTGGAGCTAAAACAATAACCAGAAGACGACCATTTTCCTCAGTCGGTGGGCCGTGTACCCAGGCACACCTGAATTCCCAGTCCGGTGTCCTTTTCTCGCAGAGCTTGTATTTAAGATACTCCAAAAGCATTGTGCGAATCACTAGTCGCTTGAGATGGGAGATTCTGGCTCCCAACGAATCCAAGGCAGTATTGCTCAAAGGAAACCCATAGACTCTTAGAGGCTCGTTGCTTCCATTTGATCGGACTTGTGGGTTTTGATCTTCGCTGTGTTGGATATACATACCATGTGAGAAAACAAGGAACAAGAATGATGAGTTAACTAAAGCTTACTCGTTGCACACAAAAAGATGCTTTACATCTGTGGAATTGTTCATGATGAGGAAGGATGATGAGATAAAAGAGAAAAAGGTAGTACACTCTTATATATCTTGATTGAGAGTGCCACTGTGTCCGAAGGGTTATATATAGGCCATTGTGGTAATTCAGGGGCCTCGTGGTTTTCTCGTTGCGTTACCTCGCGTGGGCCACCAGGAACAACTTGGCCCAATATTCTGAACCTGCCACGGTGGTAGGCCGCCTCATGCTGATAAATGACGTTATGGTCTCAAATGGTCAAGATATTGCCGCGGGGCCGGCGCTAAAAATACTCCTGGCGAAGTTCAAAGCGTCTCCGTGCCACATTCCACATGTTATCGGCTAGAGGCTTTTCAAAGAACGTAGATTTTATTTTTTCTTTGCTATATAAATTACGAATCGTTGCTGTCGCCTTTAATCCGGTCGTGTATGTCCAATACCATACGACCACATATGATTGATGCAAAGGCGAATGAAAATCCGATGGGGATTTCCATGAACGGATTCTGCAGAGTGTTTGTAAGCAAGAACTGCAACGCGACAGCGAATTCAATCGTTGAGCACGCACTGGTTTTTCAAGGGAGACAATGAGACAGCTCATGTATGTCAAAACCATTCTGTATGAATCACAATTAATCTCGCTAAATGTTTTATAATTATAGCGACTCACAAAACATAATAGAACACAGAATCCAGAACAAGAATGTCAAGAAGCCGACTCTGACCATAATAATATCGAGTTGCGGCACGGTTCTGGAACCCACGCATCACGGCCATTGCACACAATACCGATTCAAAAATGAGGATGGGAATCCAGACTGAATACAAGTAGCTTGGGACCTGTGATGAACTACAAAACGACCCTCCCGGAACTGGGAGTGCATGGGCTTGTAGTTCAACAAGGAATGAGTACTCCAAATATCTAGCTATAGTATTAAATGAGACTTCTAACGCACCTGTTATTCCTGATAGAAAAACCCCCATTATAGTAGCCGCTGATGCAAGGGATAGAACGAATAAACTTGAAAGGAAGGCGACGATGGCTTTGTTCATGCTGTAAAGAGCAAATATCCGTGTCTGTAGAAGCCCTACATCGTTCATATGCGATTAAGCAGGAGTTGACTCGAACAATATCTCAGTTACCTGACGTAAAGATGTACCCAATTATCCCTGTCCATCCTTCCCATCTGAAGTAATGCAGACCTAGGTGAGCATGATGAGAACGAATCTAAGAGAATTTGTGAAGGAAGACCCTTACAGCTTAACGATAGAGGAGTTGATCATCAAACTGGTGAAATGAAGAGAGGTACTACTAAATGTGCTTACAACTAACGACCGACAGCTCAGACGTTAAGGGGCACCCATGGACTGTAACTCTAAATGAGCTCACCGAATCATTGACCTCGGGGCTAAAGAAGCCTAAGGAAATATTGTTAGTTGCCGACATGCATTATGCCATGGACTTACCGAAGCTGGAAGCACTGTGTGGATAGACGGTTCAATACGGTATCATGCACCCATACATTAGGCAATCTTCACTAACATTGTCGCTGATAGCGTATAGTATCGGTTCTGTGATTTATTAACACCGGAGACGCTGGCTATTTCCATATTTCGACGTACCAACAGAAACAGAACCTTTACAGGGGACCATCTACTTGTCTTAACAATTTGAATACTATCAGCTTTCGATGCAGAGTAGGTATCTCTCGACATTATGAACGCACCAAGAGAAAGCCGATCTGCGTGGCGTATAAGTGAGGCCTATTCATTTGCAGATATTACCACCTATGCTCACCTCCCTATTTAGTGTGAGGACTGCATAAATGTCCGTGAAGTCAGGCTCTATTTCGAAGATAGAAGGATCACCCACTGTAATCGAAGAACACAATCGTCAAAGACGCCACTGGATGATTGTAAATTTTAGAATCCCAAATCCTGATATTATTGAGCTCACACTTACGCCTCGCGTATCGGATGATTTGGATATCACGAATCCCTGTGATATACAGCGACAAAAAGGGTCCAAGGTGCCCGCCGCAGTACTGGTTTCCGTCATTTAAAGGGGCGCTGCGGAATACCCTGGACGTGAAAGGGGAAGAATCTTCATCGGAGACCACACGATGGCTCTGTTATATACACGAAAAGTGGCGCTCGACTGGACAGTCGAGGGAGCGAATCGCACTTATTGAGCAGGCTGTGATTTCGCAGTACTTCTATGAATTCATCAGCGCTCAATTTTCGACGCTCGATGGCATACCGCAACGAGAAGTACACGGTGTTATCGATTGGATCATTACGTGCCACATGTCAGGAGGTGGTGCTAATAATAAGTTAACTGGTTATCAGGCGGCTCGCACGCGGGAGCCCGTCATTTTGACAGAATGAACTGCCTATGCTTTCTATGCGAATGATATGTTTGATGCTTAACGTCCAGTATAAGACTGACCGGATCCTGTAAAGTGAGAGTATAATCATTCTGTGACGGTATCACAACAGGTAGACTCACAAGTGCTAACCTCTATGAAGTGATATTTTACCACCTTTCTTAAGAGCGCTGAACAATGATCTATACTCGACGCTTATAGCACCCGATTTTCTTGATGATCATTTACGATGGTACCTGACATTCCTGCCGCCCCAAACTTAAGGGAGTTATGAAATAGGTGCGACACCAATGCCTACAGTGCGTTGCATACCCATTTGCACAGTAGCCAAAAACGTGTTTGCATTTGTATGTTCCGTTACTGCCAAAAGTGTCACAGATCCGCCATCGGGAAGTATCAAAGGACTCAGAATTGAGCACTACCGATTACCCAAACGGGAGCAGAGAGAAGGGAGCTAGCACCCGATCCAGGAACCGTCCCTGCACGGCCCTACCTCTTGGGGAGACAGCTAGCACAGTCACAATATGTCGGATTTTGTGGTTAGTTTTTATTGCAACAAATAAAAGGGAAGATGGGGGAGGGAACAGGGGGAGACACGGACGGAGAGGTTCAGGGGCCCTCAGACATAGTAGAAGGCAGGCAACACTCATTTTATTTCTTTTTCCGGTCCTTGGTATGTAGATGGTTCTTGTCTACTAGTGTTTCTAGGGTTTTATTTTCCATGTTTGCCAGCTCACCAACTATGGAGCTTGCTGACAGCTGGAAGCTTCGGCGCCCAAGCTGGTTAAACCACTTCTGCCAGTCCCACCCACCAAAATCGGACTGGCCATCCTTGAGCTCAGTGTTTAACTGTGCTCTTTTCCATTCTTCTGGATCGATGTGAGGGTTTTCTTTAGGTGTAGCCTACCTCGCAGGACTGCTATCGTGTACCATTTAGTATAGTAAAGTATACTTGATTAAAAAAAAAAAAAAAAAAAAGAATCGAGCACTACGGCGTACCTCATGTCACAGTGCGGCAAATAAGTACAAAACGGACTCGGAATTTTTCAACGCCGTTGTGCAAACGGTTATGCAACTCACCATAAACAATTTCTGTCTTCCGAGGATGGAGTAAGCCACCTAGTGTAAGCTTCCTCATGACGCCGAGAATCGGCTACGGCTATGGTGCACCACGGCTAAACACCGCCAATTTGGGCAGCAGCCAAATTGGCGGAGGAAAAAAATAATTTATATATGCGTCGTGGAGCCTGGATTTCGGCCTCAGACCGACCTCGAATATATCATATTTCAGTTAATGCTCCGCACACTATGCCGAATATGAGGACCAGCAGTGAAAATCAATGTGAAAATGAGCAAAATGTATCAATATTTCACATATATAGAATATATTAAGTAAGCTGGCCAAATTCGTGAACCTCTGATTTTATAACTCCGTCAGTTTTTGTCCAAATAGAAAATCCTTTAGAGGATCGACTCAGATCGAGGAAATGAGCATTTCGTATAAAGGAATAAGAAAAAGGGTGAAAACTGGTGCCTCTATTTTTGTTGCACAAAAGTAGCGGTGTTTAGCCGTGGTGCACCATACATACTTTGAGCCTTGACACGACATCAAGCTGCCACCTTCGATAGAAAAGCTCCATAAGTGATGTAGTATAAGTTCGCCAACGTAATGCATGGAGTGTGCTGCCTAGAGCTGCGAGAAAATCATCCAAGAACCTTCAACTTCGGCCTTTTCTGCGTAATCGTTGAAAGTGAATATCTATAATCGAGGATACCTAATAAGACAGGGCATTGGCGTTGAGGCAGGTGCTGTTGTGTCCCCTAGCTGCAAAGTCGAAATGTAATGTAGGGGGGGGAGGCGTTAGTACTATACCTTGGGCGGAAAGGAATGGAAAGAGAGAACAAGAAGGGACAATAGAGAGCTTGAGAAAGCGCATCTGTCGTCCTCTTCGTCGTTGGAGTCCAGAGGCTGTATCATGGGGCGCGCATACTGATTGGATAGATTGCAGGCATTCGGCTCCAGCAATAAGATTGAAGCAGCGTTTTGGGCGGGAGTCGCGAGTAGGCCGGTCAAATTATTTGTATTCTGGCGAAACCGGGGGAAGCATGTACTCTCTCGCACTCATAGGTAAGGTACTGGAGAAGACAATTACTTACCGTCTCTTCGTGCTAATGGCAGTAAGAAAACCGGGTAGGGTGACTTTCACTGAGGCAGTGAAGATGTTTGGCCAGGGGGATGTCGGTGATGATCTGGGACAACAGACTTGTGTACTTCTTCAAGGCAGACTGACTTCGAGAGGAAGCGACGGTTGGGGAAATCCCAACGTGTTTCTCTAAAAGGGTACATGGGTTTAAAGTTTCCATGTTTCGTCGGTTTTTGCCCCCGTTTTGGGCGTTTTTTCGGTTGCGCCACCATCAAAAACTAAATTTAACACTGACAGTTTACTGACGTAATCATTGAGATCGCCTGAGGCTGTGCACCCATTTAAGCTCTTCCAAAATTATATCAAGAACCAAGGGGGTACCGGATGACGACCCGTGACCCGAGGATAAAATAAACTTTATATGTCAAAAACTTGGTTTGTGTTTTTATCGCCATCAAAACATACCTAATTGGGACGAAAACATACCCTATATAGAAGAGTGGGGGGGGTCCAGGAGGCCTTACAAAAAATATCTACCCCGGGTGTTTTCTTTCTGACATTCCGGTACCCACTTGTCAAGAACTGTTATAACTCCATAAAGGCAAATATTATTGGTCACATAAAAAGTTAGCTGAGAAGTTGAAGGTTGATTCTTCCTGCCACAATCTTACCCCAACTCGTTACCTACCCCCTGAACTCTTTCAAGCATGGAACATCCTATGTTGACCTCCAAACAGCTGGCCAATATGGCCTACCATCTGTAAGCCATTGCCATTACATTTCCCAGAGGTTTTAATAGTGCTTGCCCTGGCTTCATATAGTATGGTAGTAAAGATGCTTTCGTTGGCTTCCTGTGGTAAGCTCTTGGAACCATTATCTCTGTTGAGAGAGCTTATCCGATTCCAAGTTATGCTCTACTACGATATTCTTTTGACCTTCGACGAGGAGTTTAGATGTATCTGGCAGCGGGATTTTACCAAGTCTACGATACTTTGGTTTCTAGTAAGTCTTCTTTGTCAAGCAACGTCCTTTACATTGGAGGAATTTGGAGGTTGACGAGCCATCAGAACCGATATCTTTCGCCGCTAGGGTTCATATTCATCATTTTCGGTGAGCAGTTTATCCTTGATCTCTTAATTAATCTACACTCATTTCTCACAAGCATTTCATTCAAACTGGAGTCCGGAGGTCTGTGATAGATATGTCCTCTTTCCGGAAATTATCAGATTGTTCATAAATGCTGTAATTGGAGGTGAGCACACGATGGCCTATTGAGTCACTGATACATGTAAGGTACCTATTGATCTGGGGTCTGAAAGTCATTTTCATCGTTCGCGTTTACGCCCTTTATTGGTCCAACAAGAAAATAGTAGTGATTGGCTCTCTTCTCCTATCTACTGAGCTTGCAATTAAAATTGTAGGCCACCGTTGACTCTGATTTGGTTGGGCTGACAACTTTATAACGAAACAGTACGCAGGGGTCACCAATGGCACGAGGCTTATTCTCCCTCCTGGTTGATCTTTCCATATTTAACACTCGGTTTCTTTACTTACGATCAATGATATAAGGCCTTGTCGGGTGCATTTTAGTTGGAAAGCATGAAGTGTAGGTGACCCAATTTCTCATATTCAAGCCGAAGCTCTCATGGGCGCTGTTTCATTATAGCCGCTTTGCCATGACATGGGTTGCTGAGTTAGCATTTGGTATGGTGATGCTTTAGAACGTTGTTTAAATGATAAACACTAAGAAATTACAGATACAACCATGTTTCTGCTCACTGTCATGCGTACCATTGCGCTGAATCTAACGTTGAAAGGGACAACAATGTCGCTACTACAATTAATGTGTCGGGACGGTATGTACATAACTGGAACTCCTGATCCCTACCCTCAAATCCTTGTTAATTCTACAGGTGTTATATATTTTGCAGTTATCTGCGCTGCCAATATTGTGACCAGTGTGATGTTTCTTGTAAGTGGAAGCATTTTCAGGTACTGACATGACCCTGAAATAATTTCCTCCACAGACTATGTCTGTAAGCCCCGCAATCATTCTGACTCCTCCCATCAAAGTGCGAGTTGAGTTGAATTCTTTCTTGACAGGAGGATTTAAAGGCCATCAACGCGACTTTTAGCTCTCTGTAAGTGACTATCCCCAGCAGGACAGTTCAAGAAAACCATAACGTCCAATGCATCGCATAGAATAACCAGCCTGATGCTTTCGCGATTGTATCTCAACCTTCGTAAAGAAGGTTCCCGAGATACTGCTGATGCTGAAGGCTTTACTCATATCGAGACTTGAAATATGAATCGTACGCAAATCTTTATCAAGCTTTTGGTCGTTTTGAGGACCTGCTAAAAGAGAAACCACAGATTCTGAAGGACTGACGAGAGTGTTTGTGTACGTTACGAGAAACAATGCAAGATCAGGTAGCCAAAGATTTCCGATGACAACCCTGAGACAGAGTCATTCCCACCTTCGACCTCATCCCATGACACCAGATACTGAGAGGGATGTAAAATGCTATGTACGCCCTTTTCTAGTGAATTTGGCAGTGACCATCGACCACGGTAATTTATTTCGTCTTCACTACTTTGGATCGACTCGGGAGTTGGCTTTTTTTTCTGTCTGTATTTCTCTATCATTTCCCTGAAAATATAGTCCACTTCCCCAGCAAACGGTTAGTAGCTGTACCATATAAACCGACAACCCACGTACTGCTGTCTCTCAAATTCGGCGTCTAGAGCCATGGATAAGCCCAACACGTACTTCCGTAATGGCTCATCGGCAATGAGGTATCTGTAGCGAGGTTTAGGGAAACAAAAACTATGGCTATCATGTTGGGAACCAAGTCGACATCGTATAGGAGTGCCCACGAGTTTGTTACTTGCAGGAAGATTAAGTTCAGGAAGGACGAATAAAGTTCAACATTTTCCATTCCCAAGGTAATGTTGGCCGTGTGAGAAGGCCGACCTGAGATTATCAAATTCATCTCTGGAAATTGTGTGACGGATCGAACAACAATTAGAGTTCATTCAATATTGATAGCTAGCTTTGAGGAGATCATCGGTAAGGACCTCTATGTCTCGAGCTCCATCACATAACAGAAACCCTCCCATCTGAAGAAAGTGACCATGCGTTCTCGTGCAGACGTATACTGTATCAAATCTTGTCAGCTTATCAACGAGCAAGCTAGAACACATACCTTTATATGCCTCTGCTATACAACGTGCGCCTATCCACTGTCTCAACGCCCAATAGACAATCATCTCTGGTGTCAATACTGCCCATATCATAAGTTCTACTCGCCTTAATGCGACGCGCACAGACGCATCTTTTGGACTTGGGAAATTTGGATGAATTGATACCCAAGTACACGCAAATACTGTAGCAAGACAGGTCCAGAGTATGTCTCCTGTCGAACGAAGAAGTGGAGGGCTGGAAACAAGGGCTGGCTCGGACAGCAGGTTTCGTAGAATGCCATCCGTGGTAGCAAGACCACTTTTGGCCTGGGTGGCTTTGCCGGTAAGCAATAGGAATATGCATATAGCTATCACAGCTTGAGTCTCCCAGAGACAGATCTGGCCCTGAAGGCCTCAGGCCTTAGGACGTGCGCGTGAGGATGGACTGCGTCATACTTGGACTCGGAGAGGCTGATTATCGAATGTTCTGTCCGTAATCAACCGAATTACATAAGGCACACTGTGTCCGTCACCCGTGAGAAATGTCCTGGCTCAAATGCTGCCAATGATGACCAGGTTAAGCATCGGTACACCATTATCCGACACGGGTTACAGCCTAAATTCAATCAGAGGCGCAGTTAATCTTCCTCCATTCCGGCACGTAAATATATTAGTGTGCGCGGACAAGGCTTTCCGAAGAGAAGAAATAAGCTAGAATAACACACTGCGGGTGATGCTACATTGCTATTCAGTAGAAATACAATATCAAGATTTTCCAACAAGATGGCCCTCCCAGTCTCCCGGCAGCGTGATCTGAGATTGATGAGGCCTTCCAAGAGTCTACCGTTTGATTGTGCTGCAACGCCTATGTAGTATTCCGCCCTTGAGTCACCATGCCGATTATTCGATTGCCAGATCGCGGTGGTCGAGAGTGTACAAAGTCCTTAATGAGTTATTCAACCTTTGGTCGTGATAGCGGATACCGCGTTCGTGTGGTGCGTTTGCAGTGACGCATCCGACTTCTGAAGTCAAATTGGAGTTGAACGATGAGTGCACCCGTTTATTTTTCATCCCACTACGCATAGGTGATACTGTAAGAGATAAAAATCAAATTATATAGCTCCGAGAAGATTATGCTGCTATACGCAGACTGGATGTATCTATTCTCTATCTGCTATATTTACTCGGTACATAGTCACGACATGAGAAAACAAGCCTCAGATTAGAAACATATCCTTTATGTAAGGCTGTCAGAGAATTTATGCGTATTTCGGGGCGTACATGGTGTACAGGGCGGCGTATCTGTCCACGCAAGAATAGGGTTGTCTATTTTTGCATATTGTGTCGACTCACAGTTCGTTTATTTTTTAGGATGACATCTACCCACTTGGCCTTGTGAATCCATTCAATTAAAATAAATTTTACAGGATGGTGATAAAGACTTACCAGGTTCCACTTTCCATCGGTATGCCCTGCGTTCTAGCATCTGGCTCTGTGTTGAATATACGAGGATTGTGCATGAGTAAGAAATACATTGATAGAAACCGGTCACTTTTATCTCCCAACATCACCTAAAGGCTATCACTGCCCACACGATTTTCCAATCGTCTTGTGTCCGCAAAATCAAAGACTCTATAATGTATATAAGAGCCTTCACTTAACCTTAGCCGAACTTTGACATACAAGCAATGCATGATTTGCATGTTAGCGAAGCGTTACAATTGAGCGCCAGTGTACATCAAAGTGATCACAGAACAGTAAGCAATCAACCTTCCCCAGCCCAAAACAGTAATCGAGAACACTTGTGCGTCCGAAGTTTTCGCATGACTACCGGAAGTTGGGGCATTTGAAGACCCTCCAGGGTTAGTGGAAGGTACTTTGGAGCCGACCGAGGATGAGCCTGAATTCGACACTCCTGCACCTCCTCCTGTACTCTTTCCCTCCGTTGATCCAGATGACAATGCCTGAGGAGAGCCAGGTATTGGGAATCCAGCAGTTGCACAGAAAGCTTGATATTCTGGAAACAGGCTCTTGTTGGATGGCTCATGGCATGCAGAAAAATAAATGACTTACGAGCAACCGTGGGAACTGTCGTAGCAGTCTTTGTATTACCGCTGGCAGCAGGCGTTACAGTGCTTCCGCTTGCTCCAATGCCATTGATGGCACTCTGTGCATTTGAGGTTCTTTGGATCTCTTGCATGCAAGCTTGACAGGCACCTAAAGAGTTCTGTACCGTGACGCTGCATCCACATTGGTTTCCCCCGCAGTTCTGGATAGCACGAAGATGTTTCTCAATTAGCTATATGACTGCATAAGTAACACGCAAGACCTACAGCTGCTGTCTGTAGTGGCCCGCACGTTACTTGGCATACGGTAGGAAATTTTATGGGAGTTGCGGCTTGGCGTGGAATTAGGGTGATTTTATCCAAAAAGTCAACGGGAGAAGAGATAACTGGAAATGTTATTAGCTATTACTTGTCTAAGACGAGACATAAACTTTATACCATTGGGTAGAAAACAGAATACCAGTAGAGCAATCTCGTATGCTCGCATTATAGTAGGCCGAATAGTATCGCACAGCGATGAGGAAAGAGAACAATTCAAGCATCCCGGGTTTGGGTCATAATCGCATCTCTTTGTATGATTGACGAATTCGACAGTCGACAGCGGAAGTCATGGCAATAATCAAGCATGGAGCATGTATTCTACAACGTATTATAAGTCACTAGTCAGCGCTCAGCGTTGAATGTCAATGCGTCGCGTCCTGAGTCTCAATATAGCACCCAGTATATCCTATTCCTTGAGTGTGCATACAAGACTAGAATATGAGACCCGGACTTAATATGTAAGAGCATAATAGATTATAAGTGTGGCGACGTCAAGCATACCACTTCACGCAGGGGTAGTTCTGCCCAGGAAACGTAGGTGCTGGTTCAAGATCCACGTTCTATTTATAGACATCAATCAATGACACATTCGACTGTCGACGGAAGGGCTCACTGAACGCGAACAACGAGAAACTGGATCATTACCAGCTAAATACGTCCACTCTTGCAATACAAATACAATTATACGGCTTTTGCTGTGCCCTTTTTGTTCTTTGTCCGAAATATATGATACCAGTTATCTCGGGTGCGAGTGCGGTCCACGGTCCACGGTTGGGTCAACCGTCAATAAACCGATTATACTTTGTGGTATAAGAAGGCTTTGTCAACTTGGCGCGAATCTCGTCGAAGTTGTCCTGATCCAATATGATATAATTCTCCAACCATCCTATCAGTGCTCAAGTGAATGAGTGATATGCGAATACCCCTGATAGGAAAAACTCGCTTAAGAACTGATCTAACGTCCAGTGGCTGCGGGAGAGGGGGGAATAGGGCGATTCCCCCGTGCGGTTTCAAATGCACCAGGCGTGATTTCGATGCCAAGGCTCATGATATCCCTGTCGTATCCGAAGTCGACCATGACAATCGGTTTTGTTTTTCCACCCTCAAATCTGCCTCCTGGCCTGCTTTCATGACAGCTCTAGCATCACCCCATCCTTTTTCTGGCTACGCGAACGATGAATTGAAGTAAAAAAACCTTACAAATTGGTGGTTATATATAAATTCTGTGGTAAATTTTAGTGGCTTGGCTCTAGGTTCCTTACTCTTGTCCCGTTCATTGAATTGAAATAAATGTTGAGGCCGCTTCCCTTGTGGAGTTCTCGGAGGTTCGATGGTTGGGCGTATGTATCCCGTCTTAATCCCATCGCTGGCGTAGTCTCTGCTAGACAGACTTCGATATATGTGATGTGCAGGCGTGCGCTCAATGGCTATCTATATAGATCCGCGGCATATTTTGGCAACTATCGAACGTTAGTGCTCAATGTCTAGACAGAACGAAAGATTTCACAGTGAACGTTCAATCGCTGTTGCGAGTAGATTCACACGATCATGCCCAATTTATTTGAAGCACCGGGCGGAATCTGCCGAAACAACTATGGGCTATAAAGTTCCCAGCTTCGTTGCTTCAATGTACAATCTTCGTGACTTTTTCCTCCCACCATTATTTCCCACTGTCTTCTAGACTACATTTTTTCATGCTCTAGCTCTCTGATTTTTTACAAATCGCCCAATGAGTTAATCATCTACCGGTAACCTCGTGATCTTCGATTACCTGCCTTGCCTACCTAACTCCTTGATGCTGTGAAACTTGGACGAAGAGATCTCGAGATGTAGACGGGGTATTTGAGACGGTAGATTTCCAGAGATGGCGGGTTTGGGCGATAGCTTAGGGTTTCTCTTCTATCGCCTCCGTCTCTCTTCTTCCGGGTCCCTGGGCTTTTACACCCCTTCACAATCTTCTGGTCTTTCCTTTTTATACTTTTCAAAGACTGGAATTCGTCAGTGTCATTCTCTTTTTAGTTCCTTCACATGGGCCGATATAATGCGGGGCTGTGTATAGAGCCCGCTCATAGCCGAGCATGAGTCAACGTCTGTCATTGCACACTGAATGGACTTCGGGATGGACGAAGCAATATGGATTGTTAATTTACGAGGTGCATACCCACTATATTATTCAGATATTTCCATCAAAGGACGATGAGCCCTGTCCATGCACGAGATACTGCGCTTTGCGATACATGAAGACTTTGTCGACAGTTCGTAAATCTCGTCGAAGCTTCAGTTTGTCATCCTGGTCGAGCTTGATATATTGGCCGGTCATTCTGTAGCGATTTAAAGGTGGTGAGATAGGATATATCGCGGAACCAAGTTCAGACTCACCTCAGCACAGCGTGGACGTCAAGAGGCTGAGAGAGGGGGTTGAGAGGAGGGGTATTGCAGCCCGCAGCGGAGGATTTCCCCGCGCAGTCTCGAAAGCATCGACTGTAATCTCGATCCCAATATTGATCAACTCCCTGTTGTACCCGAAGTCCACCATAACAATGGGATTCTTGCTTCGTCCTTTTGAATCCGCCTCCGCCCTCGCCTCCTTATACGACCGAACCATCATTGCGTGCTCCTGATTTTGCAAACTTGAGTCGCCTGTGAGAGGGATATAGCTTACAGGCTCGTTGTTGATCCCAACAGTGAGGTAGCCCGGTATCTTGTCCTTGCCCATAGCGTCAATTTTCCCGATATACAGATCCCTTTCATGCTCTTCGGAGATGGGATGCACGTGTAGATGGACGATGACGGACGGAAATCGGTTCGGGGGAGGGTTGTATAAGGAAGAAAGTAGGTTGAGTTTGAGGATGAGCGCGACTCGTAAGTAGTGAAGGAGAAATGGGTCCGAGTAGAAATGTCGGGCGAGTTCCTCGAGATCTAGCACGGTCTGCAAGGTCTGACAATTTTCTTTGTGCATCGGCCTAGAGCGAAGTTAGATATATTACCGAGAGACACAGATGATGAAAAGAATCATTTTTGTCTCACCAGAGCAGTCGCTGACACTAGAAAACGGCCATGCTTCCATTGTTCGTCAACTGAAGACACCGTCTTGAAGCCCAGAGGAACTTCGTAAAACTACTAACCTCCTTGGAGCAGAATCCGACTGACCAACACTATATGCGAAAATGTTAGATAAAAGAAAGGCGTATTAGTTTGTGAATGTACTCCTTGACACCTCCTAACGTCGATCCCACCTTGTCCATTACGCTTTCCACAACGCTCGCAGGTAAGCACAGGCAGAGTACGGACATGCTTCCGATAACTTGAATCGCTGAGAATATGCACGCCTTCGATTGGCGTATATTCTGTGTCAATCAGGTTAGCCATAGTCCCCAAATGTCAGGTTTTGATCTTGGCTGTAAAGTGATAAAAACAAAACATAAGTACGATCATAAGTGGGCTGTTCCTAAAAATGTTCCGACAGAATTTGAATCACGGCTCGGGATGGGGTTAGAAGTGCACGTGGAAACGTAATACCACGCGCCGAGCCCCTGAGACTGTCAACAGCTCTTAACTGGCACTCCTCTGTTCACGCGTTTACGATACGTATAGAATTAAATATCTTTCGCATCCGAAAATAAGTCCATGTATGGCTCCTCGGCCACAGTAATTGATATTTCCGTATCTGCTAGATCGTCGCATTGCACCCTAATAGTCCCTGTGGCATGGCTCGACCACGTCAAGAAGTTACAGCCTGGAACGCGCCCGAGCTGTATGAGTGTTTATACAGAAACGCTTCTGTGAATCAAATTGATATCTTCGGCTCTATAATTACGCCCCGGCCAAGTTCTCGCGATTGGGCTCAGCCAACTTTATAGCTCTGAATGTGGCAACATCCGAACCAGGACCTTTTGAAGGTATTACACAAATGAGTTGAAATTCCAAAGGTAGAATTCTCTAACCTTCAGCAGATTCAAGAGAAAAGCAGGACAGAAGATTTGCCGCCAGAATAACAGCCAAGAAGCTAGTGAGGGTGAAAAGGACGTGTAGGAGGGTGTAAAGCGGTCGATTTGATTGTCGATGTTAGATTGCCTTGTCAGCCAATGATCAAGTACGTCTTTTATACTCGCAGAGGCAATAGGTCCCATTGTTTAATGCTACCAGGCTTGATCATACTACTCTTTTCCGCGGTGTAATTTTCTCTAAGCTGTTAAACATCCTTGAGAAGGATTGGTCAAATTAGCCCAACTTACCTCCATCTTCACGTAAAGCTTTCTCCCCTGCAGTGCCGAGATAAGCACCAGAAACCGTGCTTCATCGGGCTTTATTCTTGCATGAGAAAGAAATGAGGGTATCAATTGTGTTATTCTACGACAGGACGGGTCGGAGTGGGAGGTGATAGCGACTTTGATAGATTATCTACATGCTAACAGACACGCGCTGACACGCACTGCTTGAACGTTATCCATATCGCATACTTTTCCTATCATGCATCCAAACCGAAAAGTCGGGGCTTCATTCCGTTATGAAGCGGACATTTCCATTGAACAACTTCAGCAGCACATCATGTGGAATAGCGATATAATACTCGACTCTAAGGAGCTCTTCATGGATTCGACAGATGTTCCTCGGGTCAATGGAATAGCCGCTTTACACAGACGTAGGATTTAGCATGTGCTAGAGTTGGCTATCCATCGTTGGAGCGGGTGATGGCATCTAGTACTGGCCTTCTCTCTTAGTAGACGTAAATTGTCTTCGGAGATGTATTTTTGAAGGAATCGTACTTTTTATCTTCTTCGTTAGAGATTTTATTTTTATTGTTTTGTTTTAACCAGACAGTATCCCGGCTGACTCCTAGATCTTCCATTTTATTCCTAGATCCAAGCAGTAACAGAAGAAATCAAGTGTAGGATGTAGACATAGAACGACTGATATAGAATATTCCAGTGGCGTAGGGGCCCCGTATACACTGGATGACTGTGCCGTGATCGTGAAGGAAAACGAGTAAACTTCCGCAGTTATCGATGGCGTACATTCTGTAGAAATTGGTGAGAGTAGAGTACTGTGAATAAAATGACTATATCGTGGACAGTGGACTTGCTTCTTGAAACGATGGCCAACACATGAAGAAAGGCTAGCATGCCAATATAGCTACGTGTCCTATCATCTTTTCTAGCTGTCGCTCGAAAAACAGTATTAATATGCTCGTCATAGGTACCCCCTCTCAAGCTTTCTCCTCATTAGCCTGCTCCGAAGAGTCTTCTCCGCTGCTTTCACTTTCCCCGAATTTTCTTTTCATCATGGCTGAATCATCCCCAATTCCACGTCCAAGCGCCGCCCTCTCCAACTCCTCGATCCGACGAGCACGCAGATCCAACTCCCCTCTACAAATCTCCACCTCTCTCTGAACCTCTTCAAGAAGATCCGAACGGCTCTTAAGCTGCTTTTCAAGAGCGGATACAATAATCTCCAAGGCGGGGCGATCACGACCATGGCCATCTGCGGATGCCTTCCGCTCTGAAACTTGAGGTGGTTGTTGATCTAAAGGAGCGGCGGTGGATCCAGCTTGTACACCAACGGTGCGAAGAGTACGAGCGGGAATGGGGTAAGGAGCACCATGGCCCAAGCCCTTCTTGGGATCGACGTTAATCAGACTAGGATAGGTGGGATAGGTCTGATTGAGGAATGTAGGCAATGAGATGTCCATTAATTGCTCGTCGTCTACAGACGTCCAAAAAGAAGAAAAAATCAGATCAAAGAAGATTAACCGAGGGTCAAAATATCGCTGCAAAAAAAAAAATCCACGTACGAGGAGCAGAAAAGCCAGGATCGAAATCAGGCACTGACGGAAGTCGGGCGATATCGAATGTATCGTCTTCCAAAGGGTTGGGTTTCGGAGTCGGCGTGGGCGTGCTTGTGCAGCTCAGCACGACTACAGGCAAAATTACATTTTGTGAGCCGCGACCGAACTGCATGCATGATAATCACGAACCGTAATCATCTACAATACCAAGCTCCTGTACAGCACCATTAGCACCATTGTGCCTCAACTTTCCTTTAATCCAAGTCGTCGCAGTCTTCGATTTGGGAGTCGAGTGACCTTGAGGGGCTTCGAGCCGAATCCGGGGGATCGGTTGTGGAGATTTTGAGGGCCGGTGAAAATATGATGCTTCCCATCATCACAACGCTGGTGTTCTTCGGCGTCTAAAGCTCCTCTGCCAACATCATCGTAGTCGTCTCCTTCTGCCTTTCGTCCCTCTCCACCGCCACCGCCATCAACATATTGATCTTGCGAAAGCCAAGTCGACAGGATGTCATTCCCCAAACTATCTTTCCTCGCCAGCGTCCTCCTGAACAAGCCCATCTCGGCGTCATCCACCACATCGAACAGGCCCTCCGAGATCAGCCCCCATCTGCGGAGGAACCACGACATCATTGCTTCCCCCTCCCTCCGCGTCTGCGTAATATTAAAGACGTCTTCCTCTGCAGACCGACCCTCCACCGTCGGCTGAGATGTGGACGAGGGAATGGACCCGCCTCCGAATATGCGGCCGCCGAACATGCGCGACAGATCCTCGACGCCCACGCCGTTTTCCTCGCGCACCAAAGCAACCTGGCTGAAGAACGCAAGCAAATAGATGATGAGAGAAAAGTTGGGCGAGGGCAGGAGGTGCAAGAGCAGCTGGGCGACGAGAATGTGTGTCGATTCGGCGGGACTCGTGTACGTGCGCGCGAGCGGGACCGTCGACGGCAATCCGTGCCTCCGCCCGAAAGCCGACGTTGCCGTCGGTCCTGGAGTAGCCTTGTTGCTCTCCTCGTGCTCGTCGTCGTCGTCGTCGTCGTCCAGTTCACACCAATCCCAGACCGCACGGAACATAAAGGGCGGGAGGATAGGTTCAGGAAGAGACGATAGGTAGGTGGTCAACAACGCGCATATATCTGGCGTAGATTCAAGATGCAGGGATGTATTGATCCCAAATCCGGCGTTAGGGGTCGCGACCATCGTGTGGACGCTCGATTGTCGTGAACGTATGGTGCTGCCTGGTAGGGGCACTTCGGAGTCAAATATGCCAATGAGCTCAAGCAGGCGAGCGCGATTGGGTAAAGATCGAAAGAGATGCGGCTGATATATGCCTGACGAGGGATTACCATTGATCAGCGGGCACCTAAGAGTTAGAGTGCTAGCGATGGAGAACATACCTGTACGGTATAGCTCTTCAATGCAGTTGACAGCAATGATCGGCAAACAGTGTTCGCGTCCTCCAAGAACCACATTCGTCGATGAATACATCGAAGCCTTCCGAATGGGTTCACCGAGCACAACTGCCGTACTTATCAGCCGTCGAGTTCGAAAACGAACAAAATGCATGAAACTCACCAAGGGCGCCTTTCCGTCCTTTCACATCCAATTTTCCCCTTTCCACAAACGCAGCGCTCAATGCACCTCTCTCATCGAAGTCCAGCTGGTCGAGCTGGTGCGCCGCAAGAAGCTCGAACGCATCAAGATAATCTTCAACGCGCTGCGATTTCCCAAGAACATCCCGTAGCGAGGATATGATCAAGCGAGGATCAGGCTTCCTGGCTGAAGCAGGAAATGCAGCTATTCCTGGGACTGACAGGGAAGCCGCGGAGCGCCCCCTACCATGGCTGGCGTGGGCGTCTCCGTCTTTAGAGAAGGTTTCTCGCCCGTGCTACTGCTCCTTATCCCATTTTTTATAATCCCCGCACGCGCCTTTGCAGTACTCCGATTTCGATGTGGGACCAGCCCATCCAAATCTCCAATCCTGGGCCCTCGATACGTATCCTCAAAACGAGTAAAGTCGAAGATTGGAGGACTAGCGCTGGCGAGTCCTCTGGCAAGGCGGTCGTTGTCGATGTCGATTTGCGCTTGCAGATTTGAAGGCAAATCCTGAGGCATGGATGCGATTTGACGTCTGCAAGAGGATGTGTACGGCAATGAATTTCCTGCAGCGGGAGTAGGTTTGTCGTAGACATCGTCACCATGGTGAGTCTTAGACAATATCTGGTAACCTGTTGCTTTCGGCTTTCGCGCACTCGTCTTTCCAGTCCCAGTACTCATCATGCTCTTGGGTGTTTCCTGACCATCCGTGCGCAGATATCGTGCTCCAATATCAGGGCTAGGACTGGGAGTCCCTCTCAGCGGTCGTAAAATAGATGGTATCCCGCTCTGTCGATGGATCCGTGGATTACGGGTGCAAGACTCAGGGGTGACGTTCGAAGAAGGTACAGGAGGCGATGGCGTATACGACTGGGATTCGGAAGACATGATAACGTATATCTTTGAGAGGCCTAAAGATATGTTATAGAAAATAAGATAGAGGGATGAACAAGATGATGACGTCTATGCAGGAAAGGAGCAGTTGACTCACAGATTCGTCGGGTTCAATGTTTCCTAGCAGGCTTGTTTGTAACTATCCTATATTATCTGAAGTAATCGATGTCGTAAGGATAGTTGTTAAAAGGCGGCGGCGGATGCATCTTACTGTCATTCGATTCGAGGACAGCTCTCGCCATTCGGTGTAAGCGACTATTCTGTCATTCTGAGAGCCTGGCGTTACCAGGCTCACTGAGAGCTCACGCGGAGAATGACAGGACCACGGTATATTGATAGAACGACCGACTGAGTTACAGGTGTGGACGGTGCATAAGGTCTGAGAGAAGTCGGTGTCGAAGGAATGGGTCGGGGATCGTAGTCACGTGTATGTAAATGTAGAAGATAAGATAGTCGGAGTGATGTAATTTGTAAAAGAAATTTCGCAGAAGAAAATACCTTGCCAACTAGCTGCTGCATGAAGCGAGAGAGATAAGTCAAGAAGGTAGTGTTCTGACTAAGTTTTTAGTTCTGACAGACTCTTCCAACTTCCAAGTCGAAGAAACAAAATGTGATGTGACTCATGGTGTTGTATGGATCTTATCACTGTCAGATGGTAACAAATATATATCTTGTCACCGACTGCCACTAACCGCGGGAAATATCTCATCTATAGTACTTATGACCTCATAATACCTTTTCAGGAAGCCATCAATACGGCTAGAGTCGGGTTTAGAGTCGGAGATCGGCTAATTCGATTAAGTTGCCGACTATGCCAAACCAGTGACCACTGCACGAAAGCATCCCTGCAGGGGTTCGGAATGCTTCATCAGCTATGTATCGTTCTGCCGCCATGATCGTTAGTCCCGACTTAACCTTGATTATTCAGTTCAATGGTCTCAGTAGCTGATCGCTCGAGATTAATAGACCAGATATAATGCAGATGAATTGGTTGATGGAAGGCGAAAATAAGCGTGATATGCTTGTCAGACTAAGTGGCAATAGGCCACAAATTACAATGCATCCAGAGAATCTGATCCATGAGGAGAGTCCGCTGCGAACTGTCCGCCGAACTGTGCGGCGGACTCTGGGTTCTGTGAGAGGGATGTGATTCCTGGCTATATATTTTTCCTCAGGCGCCACCATGCACGGCGTCGAGCCTGGGAACCAAGGGCCAAGCCAGTGGCCAATCAAGGTCAATTCAAGGTGTGGTGGTGCTTGCCAGGTACAGCCATTTTTGTATTTAGTCATGCTAATCACCATCGTGTTTCTCGTTTCTCGTCATTTAAGACTATGGACAAGGCTTATGAGGGCGCTGTAGATATGGGGTTACACAGTCTCGCCTTGAATGTGTCAGCGGCACGACCTGCAAAAAGTGGAGCGTGGAATTTGAATCGAGAAAAAAGGTACAAATGTCTGTAGCTACCGTATATGGAGTAAGTCCAAATGAGCAAAAAGAAGCAATAAATGGGAGAGAGGGTTCAAGGGTGAGTGAGCAAGAAAGACCGCCAAGTACTGAACAGCTACTAGTGGACCAATGAACGTTGCATTGGGGGCGGAGGTTCACGGATCCCTAGACTGGTGAAGATACTTGGGCGGCCTTGCAAACTCTTCATACAGAGGCAAAGAGAGACATGTGGTGGGTTTGAGGATTGGTATAAGGTCGCTGCTCTATCAATTTGATGCATTCCCTCAAAGTCAATGCACTTTGCAATTTCTGATTCAACAGAAAGAATGGATACTAGAGTGGTAAGCCCTAGTCCAGGCCGCATTCCAGATGTTCCACTGGAAGGAATGAGGAATAATAAGGGAAGGGAGTGAACAGCCTACAGGGCACAACAGTACTTGTCACAGCCAACATCTATATACACATAAGTAGTGCCAGTCCGCTCTTATTTCTGCATTAAAAAATGTCTTGATGCTATCACTATTAAGTACAGTGGCGCGCGAACGGCGTGTCGGGACTAGGAAGTGGCGGTCGGGGGTGAGTTCGGAGAGTGACTAAGGTAGTAGTCACGCTATGGTCGAAGAGTCCGCACAGTTCGTGGCGAACTCTCCCAGTGGACCAGATGCCCTCAATGCATCCATATTTCGTGAGCAAGGCTGGGCGATATGGATGGAAAATATAGTAAGCCTCTCTACCTCAGTTGACAGAATCATGGTCCTGATGTCAATCAAAACAGTGTTAAAAATGTACCGCCTCATGGGCACTGTATTCTTATTCTATTCGCCACACGACGGGACGCACATTTCCGTTTTGCGCTTGGGGACACGGATCAGCAGATTGCTGTTCTGACGCAGTTGATTAGAAGTGCCCATGTGAGACAGTCGCGGACAATCAAATTTTATTGGTGGCCCCGCAAACCATCGGAATCGGTGGAATCGAGCTTCCCGACCAACTTTCAGCTCATTCTATCGGGCCGTTTGCCTTTAAATTACCATTTAAAGAATACATACCCTAAAATATTGGCCGAACCTTTTTGAAAAAATCGGTAAAATCTTGAAAAATAGTGGAATCGCCTTCATTTTTGAAGGGCGGGATGTTGGTAGAATGTTATGGAGCCGTTGCTCCCCTAAAAATTCCCAAAATCCTACTTCTTAAGCCACAAATCACTGATTACTTTATCGTATGGCAAAGAAGATGGTAAGGAGAAACATTACCGGCCTTGGGAATTAATCAAAGACAGCCAGATAACGATGAAGGATTAGAGGCTAACATCGAGTACCCGTATGCCATTATCAACCCAACTTACGTACATACAATGTCATTGATTTTGGTCAAAAATTTGGCCGATCTAAAAGGCTCGTGGGAAACATTTGTGTGTGTTTTTGACGTATTTCGATGAGTTGAACGAGAATCTGAAATCAGATTCCCGAAAAATTGCTTGGCTGCCAAGATCACCAAATTAGTGAGTTTGATTGTCCGCGACTGTATATTACTATCATCTGGTAATGATCACGGATTCATGCAATCAACAGTGGTTAACGGAGTCCACTCATCGGAGTCTCGGAGATTTCGCAAGCATGAGAGGAACTGACAGGAATGATTTACTCATCCGTTTAAATTTCATGCATCTATAGCGCTTGTGTATTGTCTCTCACTGTTGTGCTTGGCTTATAGATTTTTTCAAGATAATTGCACATGCGGAAGCAAGGGAACTTGAGATTCCTTTCTAATAGCGTATATATGCCGCTATGGCCTAAGGTTGATCGGTTGCTAATTTCTGACGACAACAAAACGACCCCATAAATAACTTCCGAATGGAACGCCATTCAGTGATCCATCTCTCTCATACGCTATGTGACATTCTGACTTGGATGGCGCCTTGGTGAACAGAGCATGAAGCTACTAGACCGACATTCTCGTTAACTGAAATTACATGTAACTGCCATCATTCAGGGGTTTTTTGCCCCCGGATGGGAGGCGACCGATCTCTATCTCTATCTCTACAACTTATAAAGGCATTGACAAAATTATTCGATGTCCCAAACCAAGCTACTGAAATGGCCATAGACGATCCCAACATGAGTAACAACTCCCTTGTTAAACCTCAGACCATCTCTCCAAAGACATCTGCACTCTTCCACGCTGAAGAGGGAGCTCTACATGCCCTCTCCAAATCTCGTTCTCAGACCCTAGACAGGTGCCAGGCTCTCCCTGCAGACGTGGATCACTTCCGAATTATCAAAATGCCATTTGATATTCGAAGTAGCTTCCGCCTAGTAGGGATCCTTATTTTGGCCAGTCCATTGTGCCTCGATTGCTTCGCTTTCCGCATATGCTTGGCCATTCTGGTCGGTTCCTATATATTCCCTTCAATTATTCGCCTTCGCTATCCACACTTTATGGAGGACAACATAATCGACGACCTTCGTATCCAGGCCGGAGCCACATTGAGTCTTTTTGCCTCCACTACCGCATTACTACTAGAGGTAAACGCTCACGTATATATACCAAATTCGAAGAATACTGAAATTATTTCAGACCCATCACACTAGCATTAGCATTGCAGTATGTACTATGAATTGCTGGCTAGCCTTAGACTATGTGGTCGCTAATTTTCCATCATCAGGTTCAATCCCACACGGAGTTTTACAGCCGACCACTGATTCGCCTACTACGAACATATCTTTTTGTCGAGATGGTATTCAATGGAACATCTGAGGAAAAAGAACAGACCGCGAGCTGGCTCCGATGGATTCACCGTCACATTCACGGGCACATCACCGACGATATGCACAAAGAGCTAGGGGTTCCAGCCGATGTCAAGACATACGGCTATATAGACGACCTGAAAGCTTGGGTGATGTATACACTCACCTATGCTACCATTGCCTTCCAGACGCGCTACGGAAGACCGTGAGTACATTAATCGACTGCGTATCGGCTTACCGAAATAATTGTTGCGCCTTAGGCTTTCTAAGCGAGCCAAAGATACAATCGTGCTTGAGAACACCTGTGCGGCATTACGTCTCGGTATTCCAGAAGAACTCCTGGCCAGGGACTACGACTCATTTGTGATGATGTTCAATCGTCAGCTAGATTCGATGGACTCGGGATACTCCATCACCCGTAAGATTGTCGAGGAAGTGGAGGAATCTGCGCTAACCGCAAACATGGGTTGGATAACGCGGACTTTGTTTGCGCTGGGGCTTATGATCGGATATGACCTGCTTCCCGAGCGAGTCCGCGACCAATATCAACTCAAAATTCTGAGTAAATGGTGGCAGCGCGCAATACAAAGAATTGCTATCGCCACTTTATGGTTTGTCTACCCGGCGCTTATGTGGCTACCATTGCGGGGAGTAATCGGTCTTCTTCTCGTTTTGGAACCGCAGACGAGGCCAGTCTTTATGGTGAGCATTCCTTTACCTCCACCATGCTGTTGATGCTGAAAATCGGCAGTCCTCTTTACAAGCTATACACTCCATGGACATCATGAGCGATATGCCAATATACTCCGACAAGGCTGACTCAGAGAATATTGATCGGTTGGCTCCATATCTTCAATGGCTTGACGCCGGGAAAGATGGCAGACCTTTCCTTCAAGTCATTCTTGTTCGTATACTTGAAACTCAGTTGAGGTCTATACAAGCTGCCAGTGTATCACAATGGCCATTAATAGGACGTATAACACCGTGGATAATGCTTCCCGGAAGGTTAGCGTGGGTCACCGTGGACAGCTTACATCGAGCAATTCAAGAGACCATATCATGTTGGAGAGCACAAATCAAGGAAAGTACGATATTCAGAGGAGAAGAAATCAAAATTCCACAGCACAGTACGTCTATTCATGTGCAATACAGTCTCAGTTCTCACTTATTATCCCAGTTGGCTTCGTAATGGATGGGAACCGACGCTACGCTCGAAATCTCGGAAAACCTGTGCTATACGGACATCAACATGGGGCACAGACCGCAGGAAACATTCTCGAGTGGTGGCTGCGATTCATGCCAAATAGTGCAATGTACACCAAGCAAAGTCCTGGTCCAAAATATGTCACAGTATGGGCATTCTCATCGGAAAATCTCAAACGTTCGCAAGAAGAAGTGGACGGCTTGTTTCGTCTCATGTCCGCGGAGTTCAAGAGTCTAGCGTATACTTCCATCGTCCATCTTTTCCAAATTCGTATCCGCGTCATAGGGAATGTATCAGGCTACCCCCGCGAACTAATGGAATCTATCGAACTTTTGGAAAAATCGACATCTATGTACTCTCGACTTTATCTCCAGGTTGCTGTAGGATATGGTGGACGCGACGAGATTGTAAAATCGGTCAAGAATCTACTGGCAGAAGGAAAGGACATAAACGAGGATAATATTAGCCAAGGTACATACTGTGCCAAGGTCGGCATACCTCCTGTGGATCTGATTGTCAGGACGTCGGAGCGAAGGTTTGTTATGAAATCTATCTCTGCACATACCTTCCAGTTCTAATGAGTCTCGATAGGACCAGCGGATTCTTCCTATGGGACACACAGGCGGCCGAGTTTTATTTCATAGACAAGCTTTGGCCTCAGTTGACGGAGAGTGACTGGCTTGATGCCGTCTCTAGTTTCTCTACGAGAGAGATGCGAGGAGGAAAGTAGCATCTCACCTTACACAGAGTGCAGAGACAAGTGCAGTTATTCCACTTTAATTAATGACATATTAGAACTTTGATAGAGTAGAGCCATTCTCATTGCCTTAGAGTACTGACTATCAGGATATCATAATACATTATAGCTATCAGCCGCTTTGATCGTGTCAGTGTGTGTGTGTGACAAAAGCAAGGTGAGTTGCCGCACAATAGCCTCAACAACCTCTCCGGCCTTCATTTTTCAACATTTCTGATGTCTAAACTTTTGAATGGGGTCCCGAACTCCCTGATACACCAGCTGATACACCAAGATGCTAAAACCCCGACACAGAGAAGAATAGCAATGAGCTCTAAAAGAATGAATTTAATGGAAATGCTGTATGCGTAACCAATAACACCCCTTAGGGTTGCTGGCGATGACGGATACAAAGTATCCCAACTTTGACTGTAACACGCATTGCGTAGCAGATATGCAGAGCCTACAATCCAAGCCAGGAAAATCGTCCGGAGAAAGAAATAACTTACGAAATTTGAGATCATCGCATCCAAGTCCGTTAAATTGAGAGATCATAAGAATTTGAAAGAAATAAGCGGGGCAGAAACGGGCAACCGGAAATTCAGGTGCCAACATGCGGGCCTTGTGTGCACATTTTCGCGTTAGTTATGCGCTAGGTGTGCGCAAGTTGCGCGCTAGCTTGCTCAAGTGCACGCAAGTTGGTAAATGCTTTGAAATAGATAACGACTTTGATTTACGGTATTCAAATCATCCAGCATTCAAAGAAATACTGGCAGTAGCGCTGGAGTCCAGTTGTGTCTAGAAAGACAAATAGGACTTTGGCCGTGAATTTGAATCACAACTGATAACTATGGAATGGCTAATGTAATTGCTGGAAGTACCCGCGAGCGGGTACAACTTCTCGTGAGAAGGAGACGCCATCACGTGTATCCTGATTCCCATCGTTTTCCCTTACACTACGTTTGAAGTCGCACAACGACGACTGCACAACCTTTCCCATAAGTTCACTCTTTACCCAATTTATATCCTAGCATCACTTAAATAACACTATACCCTCAACATGCCCCCATACACTAAAACAATTACATCTATGAACAAACAGGAACTCAAAAATCTTTGTGACCACTTCGGCCAACCAAATGAAGGTTTTGTCAAAGCACTTCGACGATGGCTAAAAAGATATCTCAACAACCATAGAGAAGAATTGGCACAGAACCTCGACTACCAGAGACTTTACACTCGTCATCGGGGTCGAGCCCCGCTCAACAGCCAGATCATTCAGGGGACGACGAAGAAAACAAAGAAGGCAATCAGAATCTTGATGACAACTCAAATGGCGATGAACAGTCAGCCAGATCTGATTTCTCATCTTTTCATGGCTACGAAATCCCCAATAACAGTTCAGTTCTCCACAGTAACGGCCCATCAAGTAGATGAACATCATCCACCATTCGAGGCACACTTAGCCCTCTTACACGTAGGACTAGAAATCACAGTATACTGTCTCAAGGTAAGTATTTTTCTCCTATCATTAAAATCATCCTATGTTCTTTCACATCAAACATCTCCCCACAACGTGGCACAACTGTGTGCAATACCCCCACCATAATCCATGATTCACCAAAACCCAATTCCCTTCATTTCAGGACACATTTATGATCCCTGTCGACGGTTTCACACAACCTGACACACTTTTTTATGGGACACTTTTATGACACCTAGTTGATGGTTCTTCACAACCCGACGTATATATTCTATGGGACACTTTTATGATCCCTGTCGATGGTTATATACAACCCGACACATATTGCATGGGACACTTTTATGATCCCTGGTTGATGGTTCTTTGCAACCCGACTCATATTCTATGGGACACTTTTATGATCCCTGTCAATGGTTCTTTGCAACCCGACTTATATATTCTATGGGACACTTTTATGATCCCCATCGATGGTTATTTGCAACCTGACTCATATATTCTATGGGACACTTTTATGATCCCCGTCGATGGTTTTTACACAATCCAACACATATGTTTCATGGGGCACTTTTATGTTCCCTGTCGATGGTTATATGTAACCCAACTTGTATATTTTATGGGATATTCCAACAATCCTTGTTAATGTTTCTATGTACAACCTTTGGGTACACACACACACACCTTTGTTATCTGCTGCTGTCTTTATCATGGCACAGTTACAACTTAATTTATGAATATTGTCTCTGCATTATCAAAAACCTTCATATATGTTCATCTATCTGTGAGATATTAAGCAAAACATGTTCACTTATGGTCCAATGTAAACAGATTATGACGTCAACCAGGACAATCTCATCCACAGTATTTCAAAATCACAAACCCCAGTTCCTTGCATAAATGAGAGACTTCCTTCATCATCACAAAAGTGTCCCACTCAATTACCAGGCATGCTTGCTCAGAGCACTTCTTACATGGTTCCAGACCAAATTTGAAAGAAATTTGCTGAAAACGGTGGCTGGGCAAGCCACATCCCTCTCACATTTCTCACAGATAAGTTCTGTGCTCAAAAGCGGCACCTCCACTGAATCATTCAATGAAACATTATCAGTCGACACAAATACCGGTCAAATCGTCACCACTTCACAAACACTTTCTGTAACTGGCGAAACAGATCTCACATTTGATGAATGGCATCAAGCTTGGCGAAGATTATTAGAGCTTATTCAACAATATCTCCTGGACGAATATGAGTGCTGGAATCACCATTTTTGTCATATACATGATACTGAGAGCCAATCTGAACATTGGCCATTATGGATAGCATACGATACCAAGGTCTGCCGACGTGCAGTTCACACAAATATCGATCCCAAGGAACATCACATAGGGTTATGGAATGAACTCAAAGTATGATACAATCAATTGTGGGTCAGAGATGCTATAAATCTTGATTTAAAATGGTTTCCACAAGTGTCCAACTCCCTTAACCGATCACATTACCACCCGTATCACAACAACAATCCCTCAAAAGCACAGAGACACTTCCCGAAAACGCAGAGACCCTCGTCAATATAATGTCAACCGCTTTGGGGGTTAGCCAATGGCCCTGCTTCGGCTGGGCAGTTTCCCTTTTCTTTGGGGTCACCCTTCAGCACTTCCATCGGTTTTTCTACGCCCTGGAGATGAGGCGGCACCTCCGCCGCTGACCTCTCCACACCCCCAATGTTTACCATACATTCTTTATATTATCTACTACTTGGTGCAACGCACCTCCTCAAGAAGAATAATCTATTGGGACCTGTAAACTATAGCTAGGTAGTGCCTTTATATTCCTTAACACTATGTGCATATCAAAAGCTCATGCAGATGTATTCAATTACCCCGCAATGACCGCAGGATATGTTTTGATGGCAATACTTGGCATGAGAAATGTTAGAAAACAGTGAACTCAATGACTTGTGGCCTATTCTGTAGGCCGAGGGTGGATCACTAAGATAAAAAGATGTGATGTTATAGTATTAAACACTCCAATAGACATGAATATTCACCAAAATTGGGCACACCATATCAGTAAAAGATGCTTTGGGTTATGCAGTCCAACATCTAGTTTAATTTAACACTGAGCACTTATCTTTTCATTACTCGACCAATTATATCATTGAGTTATTTTAATATATTCTGAGAAGCTCTATATATACACGCAAGGCCGCGACGCTAGTTCACTTGAGTGCATGCAAATTATGAGCTCACAGATTTGAGTCCACTCTAGTTATGTGCTAGTGCACTTTAGTTACACGCAAGAGCCACTTGAGCTATTTTGGTGTATCATTTAATGTGGGACATTATACTTCCGTGTTTCTCATTTGGTCACTGTAATAACCATTGAGCATCTCCAGGAAAATTTTGTCTTGCTCCTGTTTCTCTCTTTGATGTCTAATACAGCACTGTGAAGTCCCTGTGTCACCAGTATGTTGATTTCTTAATAATGGGTTTCATTTTGTTCAAAGGATTGTTCAAGTATATCTATCGGTACTTGGTGCCTAAAAGCAGCACAAAAGCAAAGAGAACAACCCTCAAGCTTTATCTCAAGCATATGTCCCTATGTATGGGGAGGATGGTACAATTTCAGTGTGTCTATAGGTTTCTCTATTTTAATATACTATGACATATGTCATTAGGAACTATTGAGGGCTATATGCAACAATCTACATAAGGAGGACAGAATCAAGCACAAATCCAGTCAACATTGGATGTAATACCCAAGTCTGGTAACATGAATGTATATATCTAATATCTCACTGCACTTATTTTATTTATTTCTGAAGTAAATCCTACTGGTCAAATCATGTATACACACACGCCGGGAGGAATATTTCATACCAATATACAGTGAGTCTTGCAATATTTCATCCTATACATGGAAATGGAAAGAAGGTATTCATTTCTTCAATAATGGTCCACATTCACATGCCTGTCCAGGTCATGTGCTTCATCCTTTACCAGATGAGGAGTTTTGTTTTGAAGAACTTGTCCAAGCACATCCCAAAACTGGACCTCTTGGTTTGATGGTTGGTGTTCCAGGAGTAGCTGAACCAGAAGAATTGGTTGCAAATATCTCATATGTTTATCTGAATACAGACTGAGTTGGAAAGGAGCAATTGAGGATCAAGAAAAAGCTGAGACCAGAGGTGATGATTTTATGGCAGGATTTTCCAAGTTCATGGCTGAACATTCAGGCTTTGTTCTTAATGCACAACTTGGAGTTGTTGCAGTTATTACAGTTCAATCCAAATTCATGTGGTCAAATCTTGTCAAGCACTCACTTTTGGAAGGCTGATCAATGGAATGGTTAATGATGCAACACATGACTGGTGGGAGGAACATGGTGCACTTCTCATGGTCACTTTGATGTATTGCCCAGTTTTTTTTACTGGGTTGCTGGGGTTATTTCCTACACCAATGGAGCTACAGCTCACCATTTCCAGTACCACTTTATTAAGGTGTTTGATAGTATTGCTCATGAAGCAGAAGAACAACCTATGAATGTGAATGATGCAATGTTTGCTGAGGTATGTTAATGGTGTCTCAGTCAATAGCAATTTCTTACTATTTCACACTTTAGGTAATGGACTTTAGTGATGCAGAGTGGAATGGTTTTATTATAGCCTTTGTTGAGTTTTAGCTGTTTCAGGAAGACAACCATTGAACAAGAACTCAGTTGAAGACAGATGCAGAAAATTTCATCAAAGAGTGTCAATAACACTTCTGTGCTGGTGTCACTTGCATTTCTTGCATCAGTGGTGTAGTTCCACCTGCCCAAAAGAGGTATTTGTGTCTTGAGCATTGTCCTTACTGAATGCATCTGACTCAGTTGAGTTTATTGCTTGTTGTGATCTCCTTGTTTGTGATTCCCCAATCTGAAAGATTGGATGGAGTGGTGGAAATGTCCCTCTCATGCCTCAATGCTGTTTTCTTCTGAGCATAGAATGGATATAGATATATGGAGGGCATTGCCAAACACAACAAATGCTGAGGAATCAATGTATTGGAAGCTTTATGGTGGTTGTGGATGCAAACATGCTTTTATCCCTGGCCTTAAATATCTATGGGCTTTTGCCAAACTTTATGAGCATTTATACAAAGTGTCTGATAGTGTGTTCATCTTTCATCTATAAGAATATTCACTAATACATAGAATATATACATATAATCTAGTACCAAGTTTTTTTTTTAAATTCTATCAGCCAAATTTTATTTACCACTGGCTTTTGACAAGTATTTTACATTTTTCTCACTAAATAAAAAAGCAAATAAAACAATTCAAATAGATTTAGAATCAAGAACTCAGACTCTATATTTATTTATTTATAGCACTAACACAACCACTCACTTTCTAAATTCAAACAGTCCAGTAGAGTCCAGTGGACTCTGAGTATTTCTAATTTGATATTCATATATAGCAAATCTAATAAAATCTAGTAGAATCCATTAGAGTCTAGATAAATTCTGTAAAAAAGATACAGTACAGCTGTATAGTATAGAATTTACTAAAGTCCAATGGACTCTAGTGGGCTTTGTGTATCTTTTTACACTCAATATACAGGCAAGTCCACTGGATTCACTAAATTCTACTGGAGTCTACTGGAGTCCATATAGACTCTGTGAGAGAAGGTAAAGTACTGCTGAATCATAAAGCTCATCTATCTAACTATATGATAACAATTATGTAATTATTTTTCCCACACTATAAATTTTTTAATAAAATAAGTACATTGATATAGTTTTGTCTCTCTCAGTCAAATCATCTGATTATTGATTATAACCAAATAAATACAAATAAAATCACATGATTTAAGTACAAAGAGTATATACAGTGAGGGACAGAACTGTTTAAATGATTTTGAAGTTGGACTGTTTCTGGAATAACTCAAGAACTCAACTAAACAAGTTCAAAATTTACACAGTGGTAGAGTATCATGTGAATAACATGTTTCAATTTATTTTATTATGTAATCTCAATTCCTTCCCACACTATTAATATTTTATTAGCATAAATCTATTTGAACAGTTTTGTTCCTCTTATATACCAAGCATGTGACTTTATTTAATCAAAGTAAATAAGTACAAATAAAATCATTTGACTTATTCAAAATGTGTACATATATTCTGTGTCCAAGTTCACACTACTTCCCACATTAAATTCTCACTCAAACACTTATGTGATCACTCACTCCTGCTCAATGCAACTGTGTTCTTGAACTACTTGACAAAGGCCAGTCAAGTCATGCTATCTTCACTACCACTGGTATAAGTGTTGGTTCTATATTCAATATTCACTCCAAACATTGCTCAACACTTTCCAAATCTGCTGGAGGCCATCCATGCAAGCTTTCATCTGCTGATATCCAATATGCTATTCATCTTATCACTTTTCAGAAGGCTGAAAATGCCACTGAGGTTGCCAAAACTCTGCAAAACATGACCAACACATCCTTTTCTGTGAAGACTGTACAGAAAGCACTGGAATAAAGGCTGTAACCAAGCAAAAACAATTTTTTCTCTCCAAAAGACATAGAGGGTGTCAGGGCAACACTAAAATCAGTGCAACAAGACCACCAACAAAGACAAGCAAGAGAGTAAGAGCAGAGGAAGAGGAGAGAGCAGAGGATAGACTTATGAGGAATCAATGATCTGAAGGTTCACACCAATGATAGTGGAAATCCTAAGAGATTGAAGCTGGGGATCTGCCTACAAAACATACAGTATTTATACTACTCTATAGATGACTGACTAAGCAAGGTTCCATGATAAGTAATAAGAAAAACTATGATGAATAATAGAGAAGAAAATGTTGAGTAATAATGAGTAATAAACAGGATCATGATAAGTAATAAAAGGAATGATGGTGGAAACTTCTGGAATGATCAAAATATTAAGAAAAATAAAGATAAGATGAATGATGAATGATAAGATAAAAGATAAAAGATAATTAAGTGATGTGATAATAAGAGTAAATAGGGAAACCCTGACAGAGAGCTTAAAATGGACTTTGTAGAAGTGCACAAAGACTGGATGGTGGAGGACTGGAAGAGGGTTATGTGGTCAGATGAGACCAAAATCAATTATTTGGGATGAGATGGCAAGAAATGGGTGTTGAAAAAGCCAGGAGAGTTGAGTGACAGGATGATACAGAGAACAGTCAAGTTTAGATGAGATTCTCTGATGATCTGGAGTTGTATGTTTTGGGAAGGATCTGGATATGCAATCAAGATTGATGAGAGAATGGATGCTGATCTTTTTGTCAGCATTCTGGATGATGAACTTCAAGAATCAATCAAATATTACAGAAAAAAGCCCACAGATATGCTTTTTAGGAGGTCTTTCCTTTCCCCACACAATCCATATGGACTCCAGTGGAGTCCACTGGACTGGAACTGGACTGCAGTCTACTGGAGTCCACTGGACTCGCACTGGACTCCTGCCAAATTTTCAGTCCAGTCTCAGTCCAGTGGATTGAGAGTCCAGTCAAGTCCACTGGAGTCCACTGGAGTCCAGTGGACTGGAGCTTAAACATTCACTGAATAACAACAAATAATATGTTTATTAGCACAGTGGACTCCAGTGGACTCCACTGGAGTCCACTGGATGCAATAATTAACACAATATCCGAAGTATAATCATTAGTTATTAATATAAATATCAATTGCAAAAAATAACATAAAATGTGATACTGTATAATAACAATTAACTGAGACAATATTTAAATATACCTGGGAGCAACGACTCCTATAAATAAAATTTTGCATTTTGTTCAGTCCGCAGGGTAAGATTTTCACAGGCGCATGTGACGCGCACGTGTGCCCGGCATCGGCCGATCAGCACGATCGCCATCAAACGGATGTGTGTGCTGTCAACTGCTTCTTTCTTTCCAACCACCACCATCTCTCCCTTCCCTTTCTCTCTCCGTCGCCTTACCCTCTTCACTGCCGCCGTTGTCACCGTCGCCACCGTCCTTCACCCGCCGCTGCCCTTTTCGCCTTGCGACGGCCTCATCATCACCGTCTGCGAGGGCGGATCAGGTAGCCGCTGCTCAAAATGGGAGGGAAGGGGACCTGGGAGGAACCGGGAAGGAGGTGAGTACATACCGTCCCGCCTATCCCCTTCTTTGCTAACAAACCACGCAGGCGCAGACCCCATGTCGACGGCACGAGGGCGCTATTGAGGGCATGCACAGCGTCTACGTCGCCGTTGACGGTGGCCCTGCTGTTGGGTATCCCAACATGGGGCCACCGTAGCCGCCACGTCGTACCGCTGCCTCCGCCGTTGCCAGCTCAGGCGGCCCCATCATCGTGCCACCCCGCCGGACCCTGCTATGGCCGCCATGCTACCCACCCCTCGACGTTGCCAGCTCGTGGCCCCCATCGTGCCACACCGCCGCACCCCTCTGTGGCCGCCACGCTACCCGCTGCCTCCGCCGCTGCCAGCTCGTGTGGCCCCCCCATCGTGCCACCCCGCCGGACCCTTCTGTGGCCGCCATGCCACCCATCACCTTTGCCGTTGTCAGCTCAGGTGGCCCCGCTGTCAGGCCACCTTGCTCGCCCCTCTGTTGCTGCCAGCTCACCTGCACCTGCAGCCCCTGTGTCTGCTCCTATATGTGATGTGTTGTCCTTGTCCCTGTCCCCTCTTGCATGATGTTCTCTATGTAGTTATATAGCTAACTTTTTACAACGTATATAGCCCTAGTTAGCATATATATATATATTTCATGTATTCACTGGGCTTGAATTTTCGTAGTGAACTTGGATTTATTTTGGGTCTCAGATTAAATAAATATTATACAATTTTCTCTATTTCATTAATTAAGTCTAGTAAACTCAAAGATAAACAGAGTCCAGTGGATTTCACTGGACTCTATGTATTTTGATTTCTACTTATTTATTGTATTAAGTTTACCAGAGTCCAGTGGACTCCAGTGGACTTGCTTATATACTAAGTGTAAAAAGATAAACAGAGTCCAATGGAGTCCAGTGGAGTCCACTGGAGTCCACTGGACTCTATTTATTTTGATTTCTACTTATTTACTGTATCAAGTCTACCAGAGTCCAGTGGAGTCCACTGGACTCTATTTATTTTGATTTCTACTTATTTACTGTATCGAGTCTACAAGAGTCCACTGGACTCCACTGGACTCTGTTCACCTTTTACACTTAGTATATAGGCAAGTCCAGTGGAGTCCACTGGAGTCCATATGGACTGTGTGGGGGATGGTAAAGTACTGTTTTTAGCAGGATAATAATCCCAAACACAAGATTAAGAAGGCCCAGCACTAGCTCCAAAACAGTTGGTTAGAAGTTATGAAGTGGTCCTCTCAATCAGCAGACCTCAATCCAATTGAACACCTTTGGCATCACCTCAAAACTAGACTTGGAGAGTATGATGGGCCAGCATCTGGAATTGCAGAGTTGTAGAAGAGAATACAAAAGGAGTAGAATGATATTCCAGCCTGTCTGTCAAAATCTGATAGAGAGTATGTCTAGAAGGGTTCCAGCTGTATTACAGGCAAAAGGAGGCTATACCAAGTACTAGAATATTAGAATACTGTTTTATAACATAAGAGCAACAAAACTGTTCAAATGGACTTGCAACAATAAATTATTAATATCATGAGAAAAAATGAGATTATATCATAAAACAAATTAAAACTTATTAGTCATATGATAGTCTACCATTGTATAAAATTTTAACTTGTTAGATAGAGTTATTCTTGAGTTATTTAAGAAACAGTTCAACTTGAAAAACTAGTTAGACTGGTTTGTCCCTCACTGTATTTCCAGACTCTGGGGCAGGTCCAGGAACAGGGGGAGTTCAAGCAATATACCATAGCCAACCAGCTAGCTATGGCACATTTATTATAATTACTGAATCATATAATATGGTACAGTATAGATTTTTGTTTAAGGCTAAAACAACATTCAGTGGCTTAGAGGAACCACTGAACCCATATGATATGTTACAATGGTACATATCTATCTGTTATTCACTTGTCTACAGACATCCAAAAGAGTAAAAATCAGTACAAAAGAAGATTGACTGAAAGTCAAAATATTACTGCAAAAAAATCCATGTACAAGGAGCAGAAAAACCAGACTCAAAAACAGGCACTGATAAAAGTTGAGCAATGTTAAATGTATCATCTTCCAAAGAGTTAGACTTCAGAATAGATGTGTTTGTGCAGCTTAGCACAACTGTAGACAAAATTATATTTTGTGAGTCATGACCAAACTGCATGCATGATAATTATGCACCATAATCATTGACAATATCAATCTCCTGTACAACACCATCTGCACCATTGTGTTTTGACTTTTCTTTGAGCTAAGTCATTGCAGCTTTCTGTTAGAGCAACACTAAAATCAGTGTAACAAGGCCACCAACAAAGATAAGCAAAAGAGTAAGAGTAGAGAATAAGAAGAGAGCAGAGGATAGATTTATGAGGAATCAATGATCTGAAAGTTCTCATCAATGATGGTGAAAATCCTAAGAAATTGAAGCAGGGGATCTATCTACAAAATATGCAGTATCTATACTACTCTAGAGATGACTGACTAAGCAAGATTTCATGATAAGTAATGAGAAAGATCATAATAAATAATAAAAAAGTCAAGGATGAGTAATAATGAGTAATAAAGATCATGATGAGTAATAAGAAAAGTGATGGTGGAAACTTCTGGAATGATCAAAATATTAAAAAAGATAAAAGATATGACAAATGGTAAATAAAAATGATAAGATAAAAGATAAAAGATAATCATATGAAAATAGAAATAAATGAAGAAACCCTGACACCTTCAATTTGGGTGTTGAGTGATCTTGAGAGGCTTCAAGCCAAATCTGGGGAACATGACCATAGTCGTCTCCTTCTGCTTTTGTCTCTCTGCATCACCACCACCACATGCATACTGTTCTTGCAAAAGCCAGGTCAACAGGATATCATTCCCCGAACTTTCTCTGGCCAGTGTCCTCCTGAATAAACCCATCTTGGTGTCATCCACTCACCACATCAAACTGGCCCTCTGAGATTGGGCCCCATCTGTGGAAAAACCACAGCATTGTTGCTTTCCTCTCCCTCCTCACCTGCGTAGTATTAAAGACATCTCCTCTGCAGACCAACCTTCCACCATCAGCTGAGAAGTGGACAAGAGAATGGACCCTGCTCTGAATATGCAGCCACCAAACATCCATAACAGATCCTCAATGCCCACACCATTTTCCTCTCAAACCAAAGCAACCTGGCTGAAGAACACAAGTAAATAGATGATAAGAGAAAAGTTGGGTGAGGATAGAAGGTGTAAAAGCAGCTGGGTGACAAGAATGTGTGTCAATTCTGTAGGACTCATGTATGTGCAGGTGAGCAGGACGATCAATGGTAATCCATGCCTCTGCCCAAATGCTGATGTTGCCATCAGTTCTGTAGTCAGTGTTAGATCTTAAGGGGTTATTAACCCCAGATTTTGTTGTTAAGCCTTAAGTCTTAAATAACCCTTAATTAAGACTTTGATTTTAAGGGTTTATTAAGGGTTCGGCCAAAATAGGAAGGCTATTATCAACCCTCGAAATCATCGCCTGATCCCTCCAGCTCTCTGTCATCAGGTATCCTGGCTTCATCCACCTCTTCGTCCACCAGCAATTCCATCAATCGACCTTCCTCTATACAGGCTTGATGCCCCCATGGGACATTGCTTTTCAATGCAACCACAACAATGGGCTCAAACATGAGATGCATTCTGCTTCTTGCCTATCAGAAAGTAATCCTAGAGAGGACTTTTGCTGGGGGCATTGTTATTGGATGGAGTGTAGCTACTTCTTGGTGTTGTCGTCTCTGAGATATAGGATGTTTCCAGGTGAACTTAGTCAGTTTTGGGGATAAAAGGGACAAAAAAGTCAATGTTAGCAGTGGTACACATCACATGTATTACAAGGTATATTGTACATCTAAGATAGAAGATGGACAAAATGAAGGATAGTTATGATGGAAGTAAAATAGACAAGAGATAAATGTCAAGTCCAGGCATGTTCACAGCTTGATCGGCCACTGCCTAGGTGCATCATGTATCTTAAGCCTTAATTAAGGCTTAGAATGCACCTCAATTGATGTTAACCCTTAACATTAACATGTTATTAACCCTTAAACGTTAATAATGTTTAAGGGTTAAGTCCAACACTGCCTGTAGTAGCCTTGTTGCTCTCCTTGTGCTCATGCTTGTTGCTGTCCAGTTCACACCAATCCCAGACCATACAGAACATAAAGGGTGGGAGAATAGGTTCAGGAGCCTTAGAGATCATAAATCTCCACCCAAATGATGTGTGATTGATGTGAGAAGGTCAGCAGATGATACTGCTGTGACCGACAGCCATCATTTTTCCCATTATGATAGCTTACATAATAACCCTAACCCTTAATTTGCAGCAAAATGTCGATAGTAAATTTTTGAAAAGTTGCAGAATGAACAGGGAAGCACAAAAACACTTCTTTTAAAAAAACATTGTTTTTTAAAGAATGGCCAATAACTCTCTCAAAAGTTTCTCAATTTTTAATCTGTTTTCTGGAAGTTGTAAGAACAATCAAAGGCTTCAATTTTGTAGTCTTAGAAATATAGGAAAAGTATTTATGGCCAAGGAATAATGGGCTGTTATCTGCTTATGTAAAGATGCTGGTTCATGGTGACCTCTATCTTAGATTCAAGATGCAGGGATGTATTGATCCCAAATCCGGCATTGGGGGTCATGGCCATCGTGTGGACGCTCGATTGGTAGGGGCACTTAGGAGTCAAATGTGCCAATGAGCTCAAGCAAGCAAGCGCCATTGGGTAAAGATCGAAAGAGATGCGGCTGATATATGCCTGACAAAAGATTACCATTGATCAGTGGGCACCTCAACGCACTGCGATTTACCAAGAATATCCCAAAGCGAGGATATGATCAAGTGAGGATCAGGCTTCCTGGCTGGAGCAGGAAATGCTGCTGTTCCTGGGACTGACAGGGAAGCTGCGGAGCGACCCCTACCATGGCTGGTGTTGGTGTCTCCGTCTTTAGAGACAGTTTCTCGCCCGTGCTACTGCTCTGTATCCCATTTTTTATAATCCCCGCACGAAGCCTTCGCGAGTACTCCAATTTCGATGTGGGACCAGCCCATCCAAATCTCCAATCCTGGGCCCTCGATATGTATCCTCAAAACGAGTGAAGTCGACGATTGGAGGGCTAGCGCTGGCAAGTCCTCTGGCAAGGCGGTCGTTGTCGATATCGATTTGCGCTTGAAGATTCGAAGGCAAATCCTGAGGCATGGATGCGATTTGACGTCTGCAAGAGGATGTGTACGAAAATGGGTTTCCTGCAGCAGGAGTAGGTTTGTCGTAGACATCGTCCCCATGGTGAGTCTTAGACAATATCTGGTAACCTGTTGCTTTCGGCTTTCACGCGCTCGTCTTTCCAGTCCCAGTACTCATCATGCTCTTGGTTTTTGCCTGACCATCCGTGCGCAGATAGCATGCCCCAATATCAGGACTAGGACTGGGCGTCCCTCTCAGCGGTCGTGAAATAGATGGTATCCCGCTCTGTCGATGGATCCGTGGATTGCGGGTGCAAGACTCAGGGGTGACGTTCGAAGACGGTACAGGAGGTGATGGTGTATACGACTGGGATTCGGAAGACATGATAATGTATATCTTTGAGAGGCCTAAAGATATGTTATAGAAAATAAAATAGAGGGATGAACAAGATGATGATGTTTATGGAGGAAAGGAGCAGTTGACTCACAGATTCGTCAGATTAAATGTTTCCTAGCAGGCTTGTTTGTAACCATCCTGGATTATCTGAAGTAATTGATGTCGTAAGGATAGTTGTTAAAAGGCGGCAGCGGATGCATCTTACTGTCATTCGATTTGAGGACAGCTCTCGCCATTCGGGCGTAAGCAACAATTCTGTCATTCTGAAAGCCTGGCGTCACCAGGCTCACTGAGAGCCATGCGGAGAAAGACAGGACCACGGTATATCGATAGAACAACCGACTGGGTTACAGGTGTATATATAGAAACAAGATAGAAGGATGAACAAGATGATGACGTCTATGGAGGAAAGGAGCAGCTGACTGGCTAGGTTAGGATGCTTGTGGGTGGTGGCAGTGCTGTAGCAAGTGGCAGTGCTGTAGCAAGTGGCTGTGCTGTAGCAAGTGGCTGTGCTGTAGCAAGTGGCTGTGCTGTAGCAAGTGGCTATGCTGTAGCAAGTGGCTGTGCTGTAGTAAGTGGCTGTGCTGTAGTAAGTGGCTGTGCTGTAGCAAGTGGCTGTGCGTTCTTCGGACATTCCCGTGCTTTCGCTTTTCAGTGATCTTCTCAGTTTTCCTTGCTCCCTCCTCATTTTTCCCTATCCCTTCATATTTTTGTCTTCCCCCAGTACATATAGCAATATTTAATCTATAATATGTATATAGACCAGTTATATCTGTATTAATGGTGTATTACCTCTAGATTTTTCCTGATCAGCCAAACTGATAGCTTTGAACTATGGATAGCAATTCTAATGGTATGTTCTAGATTAAATTGAATACCTAATATTTATTAAGGCTGAATTGAGAATATGAAAATGCTTTTGGGACCATGGATTATGCCAATATCTATGGTTCACTGGGTGAAGAAGATTTACAGCTATTTCAGGACTTGGTAGATAGAGGAAGGTATGTAGATAGCTGGTTTAAATTTTAATAAAAAATTAAATTGGTTTATCCTTTCTCAAGTTCACTTCCTGCTTCTTCTGAGGGTGGCTTGGGGTTTTCTGATTTGGATCAACCATTCAGGTAAGCCTTGCTCATTTATATAAATTACTATTATTCATAGTAGAAGTGCAGATCGTGAGATCTAACAATAGGACTGCATGCTGTCGCCATATTTACAGTTTACAGCTACCAACATACAGCTACAGTACGGTGGATGCCCTAACAGCTGTATTTGGTGGTACAGCGATGGGGATGAAAAGCTCTGTATGTTGCTGGTTAGCAGCAAATTTTGAGTGGTATTTTTTTGTACAACCTGATCCTATAATGTGAGGTCTGATATTTCACTAAAAACCATGTGCAAAGAGGCAGGAATCGACATGCTTGCAGAGGTAATAGGTGGGTAATCAGGTATTTTGATATGATTTAGGGCAGAGTTTGGTTGTTTTGGATAAAAGAACAGGGTGGATAGGCTGAAACTGCAATGAATAATCAGACATACATGCTGTGGTTTGTTTTCAATCTTAAAACAATAGGTTTTCATTTATTTGGGGACAGGTAATAGCTGTACAGCTAATTTTACCATTTTTACTGCCAACTGTACTGTCAAGGATCTGATTTTGTGCTTTATGGTATGGATACAGAAGAACCATTGTGTTGAGGGAAATTGGTCTGGACTACAATTGTTGCATTATCTTATCTTTCTATTTACTAACTACTATATTCGGCCATCAACTTTCTTCTTTCGTCTGGGGCCTTGGCAAGCCCCCTGCCTATTTGTTTTCCCTTCTTTTCAACTATGCAGTAGCACACAATCCACATGGTATTTCTCATGTAGACAGTACGTAGAATTCATCTACGATAGTAGGACCTCAGCCATTTACTTTCCATCTACGTTTGAGGTCCATATGTTTCATCTATTTAGATTCTTTATTTTACTTACTTTGTTCTGTAGTTTCTCACCTGCGCTTCGTAACTACAGGTATAATATATAGCTGTTTACTTTTTGTCTATGTCTGAGTTTCTCACCTGCGCTTTGTAACTACACATTGCTGTAGGACCACCATAACCTTATGGCTGTATGCTGTTATGGTATGGCATGCACCCCTATCTAACAACAGAAACAACCAGAATCCCATCTGATATGTTGCAGCCTAGTCTTAAACATGTATGTGGAGAAGGAACATGTTGGAAATGTTTCAACATAGATTGCATTGAAGCTAAAAACAAAAGAGATTGACCTAATGCATGTGCATCATGTAATCATAAAGACTGGTGGAAAAGTAGTCGACATCCAACCCACTCATGTGAGCATCTGGGTAGAGATAATGGAAATTAGTATACTTACCCTCCAAAATTTGCCTATATTGTACAAGTAGTAAATAGCCCTGAATTTTTAAGATTTTGCACAATTTTTGCTATAAAATTTGGACTAGAACTGAGTTAGGTGTGTTAATAACAAGGTAATTACAAGGTTTCTGAAGGAAAAATAGATAAGATAAGATTAGCAGGAAAAGCCTCCTTTTTCTCTTTTTCCTCCTTTTCCTCTTTCCTTTTAGTACATTATTTTTAAGCACCCACAAACATGCTAACCTAGCCAGCTGACTCACGGATTCGTCGGGTTCAATGTTTCCTAGCAGACTTGTTCGCAACCATCCTAGATTTTCTAAAGTAATCGATGTCGTAGGGATAGTTGTTAAAGGCGGCGGTGGATGCATCTTACCATCACTCGATTCGAGGATAGCCTCGCCATTCGATGTAAGCAACTATTCTGTTATTCAGTCCGAATGATGAAATTTTTTGGGAAAGATAATACCTTGCCCGCCAGCTGCTGTATGAAGTGAGAGATAAGTCAAGAAGGTGGTGTTCTGACCAAGTTCTTAGTTCTGAAACTTCCAAGTCGAATGTGCTGTAACTCACGTGTATTATGGATCTTATCAGATGGTAACAAGAACAAATCTTGTTACTGACTGCCACTAACTGCTCGAATTATCGTATCTATGACCTCATAACACCTTTTCAGGAAACCATCAATACGGATAGTCGGTTTAGTCGGAGATCTGACTGTTTTGTCTAAGCGAATAGCTAATCCGACTAAGTCGCCGACTATGCCAACATTGGACGAAAAGTTCTCGGTACGTCACAGGGAGTATTTCCCGGCAGCAGCTCAGAATGCTTCATCAGTTGTGTATTATTCTGTCGTGATCGTCAGTCCTGACTCAAATTTGAAGATTCAATTTAATGGTCCCGGTAGCTGATTGCTCGAGATTAATAGGACAGATATAGGACCACGCAATGGGCATAATCTAGAATAATGCAGATGAATTGGTTGAAGGAGGGCGAAAATAAACGTAATATGTCATTGCTTGTCAGACTAAGTAACAATAGGCGACAGATTACAATGCATCCATATTTCGTGAGCAAGGCCGAGCTATGGATGGAAAATATAGTAAGCCTCTCTATCTCGGTTGAAGGAGTCGTGGTGCTGATGCCAATCAAAACGGTGTTGGAATGTACAGCCTCATGGGGCACTGCGTTCTTGTTCTATTCGCCACACGAGGAGACGCTCATTTCCGCTTTGCGTTTGGGGACACGCACTGCCAGACTATCATTCTGACGCAGTTAATTAGAAATGCACATGTGAATATATTATTACCATCTCGTAATTATCACAGCTTCATGCAGCCAGCGGTGGTTAACGGCGTTCACCCACAGGAGTCTTGGAGATTTAGCGAGCATGAGAGGAATTGACAGGAATGATTTGCTCACCCGCCTAAATTTCATGCCTCTATCGAGCTCCGTGTATTTTCTCTCGTTGCTGTGCATGGCTCATAGATTCGTCTCAAGACAATTGCTCATGCGGAAGCAAGGAAGGGGTTGGGGATTTGAGATTACTTTCTAACAGCGTATATATGCCGCTATGGCCATAGATGGGCTATTGATCAATTGCTGACTTCTGACCACAAGAAAACGACCCCTAAAACAGCTTCCGAATAGAACGCCATTCAAGGACCCCATCACTCATACGCTAGGCGGCATTCTGACTTGGATGGCCCCTCGGTGAACAGAACCTGGAGCTACTAGACCGACATTCTCGTTAATTGAAATTACATGTAACTGCCATCATTCAATGGTTTTTGCCCCCGGATGGGAAGAGGCCGATCTATCTCTATCTCTACAACTTATAAAGGCATTGACAAAATTATTCGATGTCGCAAACCAAGCTACGGAAATGGCTATAGACGATCCCAACATGAGTAAAAACTCCCTTGTTAAACCTCAGACCATCTCTCCAAAGACATCTGCACTCTTCCACGCTGAAGAGGGAGCTCTACATGCCCTCTCCAAATCTCGTTCTCAGACCCTAGACAGGTGCCAGGCTCTCCCTGCAGACGTGGATCACTTCTGAATTATCAAAATGCCATTTGATATTCGAAGTAGCTTCCGCCTAGTAGGGATCCTTATTTTGGCCAGTCCATTGTGCCTCGGGCACAGGTTTTTTACCGTGGCAGGGGCGTGCGGGGCGTGCCGGGGCGTGCAAGACTGGGGCGTGCAAGGGGCGTGCAGGGGCTGGGGCGTGCATATCTGCGGATGGGCGTGCAATATTGAAATTATTGCTGCCGGGGCGTGCCGGGTATACACACAATTTTGTCTTACGATTTCCTACACATAGGTCTACTCGTGTACTACGAGAATAGAGGCAACGGCGATGTCAGCAACGGCGGAGCAGGGCTGAAAGCTTTCCCACCCGGATTCATAAGGTGGGGATCAAGTTTATTAATCTGAATGCCAAAGCCTGTAACAACAGTTATCTCAGTGCTAATAGGAACGAGTGTCACGTAAAACATATCTTCAACTTGGGCCTTGAGAGCTCGGAGAATCGCAGCAATAGGCGCGGTGACCGCAAATTGGGCGAAAATGGAATGTTTTCCGATGACCGTAGACAAGAGGATTTGACGCACTAAAACGAACTGTGATTATGAGATAGCGTTAGATTTTTCGGAAAGCCTGAATATCAGGGAAACCCTTACGTCGGTCAAAACATTAACAACAGTATGAGCTGCATCGTCAGCAAAAGCGGGCGCCACATTGATTGCTGCAGGATGGATGCGAGTGATATTAAGCGCATGGCTTTACGAATTGAATGAAAGAAAAGACTAGGGAATCAGCTTCGGGTTTGTTGTTCTATCTGGCGAGGCTGTTAAGTCTTTATACGATTTGATTTGCTGTGAGATCTCTGAAAAATTACATGAGGTCCCTTTCGGACATGGGATAGTATTTTCTTCGTAATTCTTGACATGTACGTACCAAGTCCTGGTAGGAATGTCCAAACAGATAAACTTGCCGTAAAACCGGCGGCCGATCTATACCGTAATTAGGATCTCCAAATTGAACATTCGGTGGATCCCTCACGCACTGGTCATCCAGAATACGACACTTGTGATATTGAGCTCGAGCTTGAGGAGGATGACATGAAGGACTATTTGAACGCCTGGGGTAAGCAATGTACATGCCTTTGTCATGTCGAGATGACCAGAGATAGCCGGTGGATCAGAACTTCGAGCAAGGAAAAGTGGATAGAAATGGCCTAGTTGTCGCGAGTCCGAAACTACGATTTCTCCAATATACATTAGCTTTCTACGGAAGAACAGAGAATGATTCAATTCCACTCTGACTCGTTTATCTACATAGTCGGGCAAAGAACAGTATTACCTTGCGAGAATGACATGGGTTGGTTTCATCACTCTTAATTCGCCAAACTTGTATAAAATAGACGATGTTCGATACGTTACTTGTCCGATGGGCAAAGGGAAAAAGCCGTGGCAGGGGCGTGCCGGGCGTGCCGGGGCGTGCGTGGGGAGTGAAAATGGGGCGTGCACTGCATGGGGCGTGAGTGGGGCGTGAGTAGGGCGTGCACCGGGGCGTGCGGGGCGTGCTGGGGCGTGCACTGGGGCGTGCATATGTCACGCTGGGTGCAGGTGGTTTTTAAAGGTAATATAGCTAAATAAAGGTTAGTATACTTGCAATAATATTTACCTAGTCGTTAAGCGCTCGTTTATCCAGAGTTTTTACCTTGATTAAACGATGTTGATGACTCACTGTGTTCTCTCTTTGATACTTACCTCATTTTGACCTTAGTAAATAAAAACTTGAGCTACATGTTTTTAGATCTTCTTATAGATATTTAAAACAGTGTATCCTTATATTTAAATGTGTAAAAGGTATCCTGCAGGTTGTATAGTACGTTACGAGTCCTTTACGTAAGTAAAGACTCGTTCTTTACAGGGACCCAGCGTGGGCGCAATGTCAAGAATCTATCTTTGTGCGAATATATTTCCTCTTTTGTCTTTAATAACGTGACGTGAACGTGAATTGCTTTTGTAAAACCGGCTTCTCCCGAGTTATTTTTGCCGAATGATGCGCTTCGTAATCGGCGAGTCAGATGATCTGAGGAGGCAGAATCTCGTGATTCCGTGTGGTTGACTGGTTCAGGTCACGTGATCCTACGACACTTGAAGTTGAGACGCGAAGCCAGACGTGTTATGTTGTGGTTAGCCTATATAGTCACCTTGAGCATGTGTTGTAGCGTAGTTGACTCACTAGTAAGAGGCTAGAAGGAGTCCTTTAAGTGTCTATACATAGATACACACTGAAAGTATTAGGAAAATTCTAATATAATTGGGAGGTGAGTGGGTGCAATTTTATGGATTCCTCCTGAGGAGGTGGTTTGAGGAAGAAAAATTTGGGTGTACTCACATGTCCTTCATCAAGGAAACTCATTGCAATCTGCACATGATTTTTGCCTAAGTTTTCTTGCTTTATTTGCCTTACAAAGCCCTGGTTTAACTTGGCACAATCTCCCACACTCAATGGGCAAGTGGAACCACACTCAAGTCTCAACTCCTTCCATTGCTTTGACAACATGACATGAATTCTGAATTCTGTTGCATTTGTCATCCAGCATTTTGATTGTACTATCACCAGTGTTTGTAAATTGACACTTTTCATTTATAACTTCACAACTGCAGCTTTGTTAAATCTGATTTTTAGCACTCTAATATAGACAGCTCATATGAACATTAATCTGAATTTTTATATTTTTATGTTCAATGTAAGGGCCAAAATATTGTAATAAATGTGCTAAAAAGTGCAAAATCAGGCTCTGACATCACAAAATAGCTCCCTTTTCTCCAGTTTTTTTGCATTGTGCATAGCAGGTCATTCATTATATAGCTTATAATTTTTTGGAAGCCATAAAGTGTGAGGCAGGATGGTAAAAATATGGCCCCCACATAGTAAAATGGCTCCTTTTTCTCTATTTTTGGTATTGTGCATAATGAATTGTTCAGTATATGTAATTATAAATTTTTGATGCTAAAAGTATAAGCATAAGTAAGTAAGGATGGTTCAAATCAGTCCCACAAAAGGACTCGTTACGCCATGCAAAGCAATGGCCATCAAGCCAAGTTGAGTATCGGTCAAACACATTTACAAGGTAAAGGTCACGTGTTACTCTGTCACACTATACAACCAACTTAATTAAAAACACACTTGCTGGACGCACACGCATTCGTAGTGAGATAATTATGACTAGGGATTCATTTATACACCACATAAGTGCTCTTAAATGCACCTGTACACGATATATGTCGACCAGAATATGCACGCCCGCACGCCCCATCTTACACGCCCCAGCACGCCCCGCACGCCCCGCACGCCCCTGCCACGGCTTTTTCCCTTTGCCCTTGTGCCTCGATTGCTTCGCTTTCCGCACATGCTTGGCCATTCTGGGCGCTTCCTATATATTCCCATCAATTGTTCGCCTTCGTTATCCACACTTCATGGAGGACAACATAATCGACGACCTTCGTATCCAAGCCGGAGCCACATTGAGTCTTTTTGCTTCGATTACCGCATTACTACTAGAGGTAAACGCTCACGTATACACCAAATTCGAAGAATACTGAAATTATGTCAGACCCATCACACTAGCATTAGCATTGCAGTATGTACTATGAATTGCTGACTAGCCATAGACTATGTGATCGCTAATTTTCCATCATCAGGTTCAATCCCACACAGATTTTTACAGTCGACCATTGACTCGCCTACTACGAACATGTCTTTTTGTCGAGATGGTATTCAATGGAACGTCAGAGGAAAAAGAACAGACCGCGAGCTGGCTCCGATGGATTCACCGTCACGTTCATGGGCCCATCACCGACGACATGCACAAAGAGCTAGGAGTTCCAGCCGATGTCAAGACATACGGCTATATAGACGACCTGAAAGCTTGGGTGATGTATACACTCACCTATGCCACCATCGCCTTCCAGACGCGCTACGGAAGACCGTGAGTACATTAATCGACTACGTTTCGGCTTACCGAAATAATTGCTGCGCCTTAGGCTTTCTAAGCGAGCCAAAGATACAATCGTGCTTGAGAATACTTGTGCGGCATTACGTCTCGGTATTCCAGAAGAACTCCTGGCCAGGGACTACGACACATTTGTGACGATGTTCAATCGTCAACTAGATTCGATGGACTCGGGATACTCCGTCACCCGTAAGATTGTCGAGGAAGTGGAGAAATCTATGCTAACCACAAATGTGGGTTGGATAATGCGGACTTTGTTTAGGCTGGGGCTTATGATCGGATATGACTTGCTTCCCGAGCGAGTCCGCGATCAATATCAACTCAAAATTCTGAGTAAATGGTGGCAACGCGCAATACAAAGAATTGCTATCGCCACTTTATGGTTTGTCTACCCGGCGCTTATGTGGCTGCCATTGCGGGGAGTGATCTGTCTTCTTCTCGTTTTGGAACCGCAGACGAGGCCAGTCTTTATGGTGAGTATTCCTTTACCTTCGCCGTACTGTTGATGCTGAAAATCGGCAGTCTTCTCTACAAGCTATACACTCCATGGACATCATGTGCGATATGCCTGTGTATTCCGACAAGGCTGACTCAGAGAATATTCATCGGCTGACACCATATCTACAATGGCTTGACGCCGGGAAAGATGGCAGACCTTACCTTCAAGTTATTCTTGTTCGTATCCTTGAAACTCAGTGGAGGTCCACACAGGCTGCCGATGTATCACAATGGCCATTAATAGGACGTATAACACCGTGGATAGCGCTTCCCGGAAAGATAGCGTGGGCCACCGTGGACAGCGTACGTCGAGCAATTCAAGAGACCATATCGTGTTGGAGAACACAAATCAAGGAAAGTACGATATTCAGAGGAGAAGAAATCAAAATTCCACAACACAGTACGTCTATTTATGTGCAATACAGTCCAAACTCTCGCTTATTATCCCAGTTGGCTTCGTAATGGATGGGAACCGACGCTACGCTCGAAATCTCGGAAAACCTGTGCTATACGGACATCAACATGGGGCACAGACCGCAGGAAACATTCTCGAGTGGTGGCTGCGATTCATGCCAAATAGTGCAATGTACACCAAGCAAAGTCCTGGTCCAAAATATGTCACAGTATGGGCATTCTCATCGGAAAATCTCAAACGCTCACAAGAAGAAGTGGACGGTCTATTTCGTCTCATGTCCGCTGAGTTCAAGAGTCTAGCGTATACTTCCATCGTCCATCTTTTCCAAATTCGTATCCGCGTCATAGGGGAATTTATCGGGCTACCCCCGCGAACTAATGGAATCTATCGAACTTTTGGAAAAATCGACGTCTATGTACTCTCGACTTTATCTCCAGGTTGCTGTAGGATATGGTGGACGCGACGAGATTGTAAAATCGGTCACGAATCTACTGGCAGAAGGAAGGGACATAAACGAGGATAATATTAGTAAAGGTACATACTGTGCCAAGGTCGGCATACCTCCTGTGGAACTCATTGTCAGGACGTCGGAGCGAAGGTTTGTCATGAATCCTATTTCTGCGTGTACCTTCCCATTTTGATGAGTTTCGATAGGACAAGCGGATTCTTCCTATGGGACACACAGACGGCCGAGTTTTATTTCATAGACAAGCTTTGGCCTCAGTTGACGGAGAGTGACTGGCTCGATGCCGTCTCTAGTTTCTCTACGAGAGAGATGCGAGGAGGAAAGTAGCATCTCTCCTCACACGGAGTACAGAGACAAGTGCAGTTATTCCGCTGTAATTAATAGTATATTAGAACTTTAGTAGAGTAAAGCCATTCTCATCACCGTAGAGCACTGACTACCAGGATATCATAATCGCATCTAAGTCCGCTAAATTGAGAGATAATAAGAATTTGAAAGAAATGAGGGGGCAGAAACCTGCCTGATGCCAATGTGCTCTTATGATTTTCAACGAAGAATGGCGACCATATGCGGATGAAATTATACTCATATAAGCATATGCAATAAAAACTTCCAGAGTCGGGAACGATTACGATTTAAATTAGTAGCAGGTATGTTTGTCTCGTGATGGGGATTGTTTGCATCCAATCCACCCAACTCATCGACGTAGATGATCCCCAACAACCTAGAGAAGCCTTCCGCAGGCCAGAAGATATGACTGTAGCGGAGACGAGAAGACGGTATGCAGTCGCAGGAGGATGACGAGAGAGAACAACGATCTCTGTCCTTGTATACTGGGGATGCGGAACTGACAGCGAACAGACAACATCGAAGATAAGATCCATGCAGTCTGGCTTAAACAACCACAATAAGATAGGTGGGATCTCTTCATCGTCCTTGTACTCCTAAGCACCAATGATAAATAGGCTAACAGAGCGCGTAATGTCAGAAATACAAGACCGCTTGAGCTCAGGGTATTGCATAGCACGGACTCACAGCAGATATGCAACCGATCCCATTGTCCATTCCAAAGTGGTTGACATAGAAGCATGGCCGCTTCGACTGGACATAATTTTGACTGTACTAAGACCTATCGTTGTTGGCAATACGCACAAGTGGTGCGGTGTGACTTTTTGGGTGCCATGAAAGTGGGAAAATGGACAGGCACTGTAGTAGGTGTGGTGTATAAGATCCGCTTGTTAGGCCGGCATCATCATTGTTAACTGCAGTAAAACTTGGTGTAACGTCGGTACGGCTCATAGATACAAGTTCTATGAGAGATAGAGGACGAGGCAAGAGATCAAATCATGATATGAACCGGGGAAATAGTCCTGGTTAACCGCAGGCTACCCAGATGGGGTTCACTTGTACTCGCATCAGGAACTGGTGTTGAATTAGGATGTGGAGGCCAAGTCGAAGGTTGGACCGCGCCGCTCACCAAAACCGAGGCTAGATAATGGGCGAGCAGCGGCAGAAAACGAGCACGCCTCACTGACTGTCAGACGACAAAAATAACTCAAATAGGGCCAGACGTATCCAGCAGTGCCCCGGTACCATACATTGGTGTATCGTGTGGGTCCGCAATCGTTCTATGCAGTTCGATAACCTGGAATCCACAGGAATAAGGAAGATCAAAGATACATTAAAGACGCCTTCTCAGAGACATCGGACCTCCCTTTAGGTCCCCCTAACGTGTCACCCTATGTATTTGTGAGATAATGTCTGTGCTTTCTTCATCCACTCAGCTCAGCCCGTTTTGCCTACTCTCTACATCCTTTCATGGCGTCTTCGACAAGTACGCGGTCTCCATAATTTGTGGTTGTCTTCAAGCAGCACGCTGACGGGTTACCGGTTTTTACCAGTGTTCTAGCATTCTTGATCGCGACAACGGTAAGCCAGTGTTCTATCTCTGTGTTCCCACCCAATGCCGACGACCCTTCAGACACAGAGCATGTGTCAGTGCGTATACGTGAGGAAAGGCGAGCTGACATGTACCTTGCCTACCGCGCATATGTTTCCCCGTCTCTCCCTCTCTAGGAGGCCGTCAACGATGTCAAGAGGCTGGTGGTGTGGTCGATGAAATGAGCGTCGAGAACGGTAAGTAAAAGACTACTAAATCAAGTGTGCTGGCTTGCCTTTGCAGTGCGAGAGCGTCCACTGAACACACGACCGCCGTCGTCGCCCCACACAGTCAGTCGTGGTAAGTGCCTTCTTATCACACTTGTTTGAGAGCTAATTGATGCTTGCGATGTGTTATAGGGCCGCCCGTACTTTGTGTCCGTTGTCTAGCATGAGACATGATGAACGGGAGGGCTCGTAGCAGCAGCACATGATACTCACATATCATCAGTGTGTACTTGCCCACCCTGCGCTGTATTCCTGTGCGCACTCCCACCTATTCTTGCACTGTGCTCTGCGTCCCTCACTCTCCAATGAGTCCTTCGGTAGATTTTGATGTCCGTCGCGGTTGTTGGTGAGTGCATTGATCGTTCTGTGGGGGCGAGCTTTGACCTCGACCACAGTGCATTGTCTAGCTTGCGTAACGCAAGTAAGTCGCGCCGTGAAACGAGAGAAATAAAGGAACTGACCATAACTCGATAGCTTGATGCCCCCAATGTATCGACGATTGCCACATCATTCAACAACGCCCGACTCCCTCGTCGAAACCCAACTTTGAAATCAACGCCATTGTTGGCTCGTCCGGCGCATTCAACGACACCACAATTCCTCATTGACCCCCAACTGCCTCATCGACGCCCACTTCCTCATCGACCATCAATGCTCACAGCAACCTTGAAAGAAGTATTGGTAGCATTCCGGGTTGTAAGCAATAGACCACGGCCAGTTTTGTCTGTACTAGGCATCACTGATGGTGAATGCGCAGACGCGAGGTGAGCGGACATTGATGTTGATACTGAATGGGCTTCCGAGTCCTTCATTCCCAATACCTCTTCAAGTCGCCTGTAAGTGTCATAGTGAACTGAGATACAGACTGGCAGCAAAAACGAGAGCATACACAATACCATATCAACGAGTGAGCTCTGAGCAAGTATTCACTGAAATGAGTCAAGATGGGTTGGCTGACAGCCTACAGGCACTTACTATACAGATAGAACCAGAACTAGGACAGAAAAGAGGGAGCAGGACACGAGTAGTAAATGAAAATCAAGACCGAAGGAGGGATGAGATAGGCCCAAAGCAGTTACTTGCTCTAAACGCAATAAAACGGCCGTGGGAAAACAGATGTTGAATTAGGATAAAGAGGGGCGTGTCGCTCTTCCAAATCGATCACGAGGCCAAGTAGAAGATTGGACCGTGTCAGGCTAGATAACGTGTAAGCAGTTGCAGAATTTAAAAAAGAGTGCGCCTTACGCTGCTTCACAACAACAAGAATGAGCATCTGACTTTCGGACAGCAAAAGTAACTCAAGTAGGGCCGCACGTAACTCCCCGGCCCCTCAAGAGTCAAAAGTGAGGAACAAATTCTACGATTACTACAAATAACATGCGTCAGAGATGAGGAAGCAGTAAAGTCCATTGTACAACTGAATGGGCTCCCGATGGAAGATCTCTTAATGCTATGAAAGCCTCTACTATTAACGCGATTCGTGCCAAAAGATAAGCAGGCAAAAATACGAGAATGAGAATCCAAAGAATTTTCGCGACGAAGCCGAAAACCCACTCCTTTCTGACAAAGTGTATCAAAAATACAAATTGGCACAGGACAAAAGAGGGAACAATTGTGATAACCAAGGCAGAGATCCTCCAAACTATGGTCTATCCTTGATGGAAAAGGAAAAAACCATCCAGCACAATGTATAGCACCAAAAACCATGCCCATGATCGAAATCACAGTGTGGCATATCAGTATATCAGAAAAGCTGCAACCACCGTATGCATAGAACGTAGGTTTTGACCTTCTACCTTCTGTGATGGGAATGTTTTGTAACTTGAGGCCGCGCATATCTGACAGCCTGCGAAATATTGCGAGAAGCCATTCCTTTATCAAAAAGCACTTCGAATGTCGCTTGTGGAGTGGAATGCTTGGTAGATGGACTAACGGGCAATGTAGGAGCTCCGTCACACTTAACAATAAAATAAAGACATACCTTCCTCCTGATTCATGTGGATTCTGTCGAAATCCAGTGTCTCTCTCGAGTTGCTGCTCCAGTAAGCATCCTGCAATTGTTATGTTCTAGCCTTGCGATGAACGATGCTCATAGAATGAATTTATTACATACCATGTCATCGCCCAAGATCCCAGAATTTGGCATGACGACAGGGAGTATCGAAACACTTCGATCTACCATACGAAAATCAGGAGATGGTTGTATAATTGGTGAATTTCCGAATGGACTCACTCGCTCTGGCTTGCCAACCGTCAGACTCATGTAAGCTGGCAAACGTGCTGGCCGTCGGGTTTTTTAGAAATACTGGTATATAACATCGAACATCCACGGGTTTGTTCCACCACAGAAAATACATTGCTCCATTTAGGACGGCAAAAGCAAGAGTGACGAGCTCCATCTCGGTGATGATCAGCCCCTGGAACTTGCGAGATATGCATTGAGCTATAAACCAAAATGTTTGCCCAACTACGAGCCCTTTGGAAAGGCCGTCTCCCTTGCTTTTGACCTGTATCTGCTTCTCCGTTATGTCAGGGAAATCGATTAGTTTAGCCGTGTGCAGTTTTTCGAGTCGAACAGGACAAATGATTCCGGATTCAACGGTGCCTTTCATTAACATGAACCCTCCCACCTGAATGAAATGCCCATGCGTCATAGTCCACCCACGGTCTGGATCGCAAAGTGACAGTCAAAAATAGTTATTAGATTAATTTTTGTTATGCGTTACAACAGTCTGCGTTAAGCGGAGTCAGAGATCCATTGTGGTGATTTGTGCAAGGAGAGGTACAGAAATGGACTTGATGAATCTGTACAAGCCATCCTCCAGGAGAGCTTCCTCAAAGTGAATACCGAAATTAAAGCTAGGAGGCACATAGTCGCCGAATGATACAGATGGCAGCGGAATGAGGAAAATGAATTTCTTATAGGTGATCTCTAGGAATGTATAGTTGGCTTGCGAGAAGTCAGAGAAGTTCCTCGAGTAGCGCTTGAGAGCAAATGTTGTAAAAGGAGGGTCATTGTATCTACTCCTGATCACTAATAATCTGCATTCATTGGCAGGAACGACGTGTTCGATAACGGACAGGCACACTTTGAGGCGGTGTAGAATCGACGTTTCTCTCGGGTGAGGTAGAAATAGATGCTCTGTGATACTGAACGCTTCGGCATGGATGTCCATATCTAATGCTAGGTATTTGAGGCATGTCTTTGGGCGACACAAAAACCCCAGGCATGGTGAACGGAAGAGATATCGTATATCTCGTAGCCAAGACAGCTTGGGGTCTATGGGGATGTTGGGTGCATCCAGTTCTTGTAGTTGAGGTACATTGTTACTAGATAAGATCACGGAACGGGGTAGGCTGTGTCGACCTCTGACAGCTAGCTTGAGAGAAACCAACCTCGGCACAGAAAACGTCAGCATAGACCATACAAGCTGTACGCTTGTATGATGAAGGACGACTGTGGTACTCCGCTCGATACTGTCCTCCATGTTGACTTTCAATCTCGATAATCGATGCCAATGATTTGTAATTAACGACTTGAAAAACAAAATTGGAGAGTCGCAGAGTCGTAGTTTAACCGAGCCTTTCACATGCAAAAGAGGTAACTTGGAGAGCGTTAAGACCTCATGTCTCCATCCCTTTTCGAAGGCCGCAAAATGATGAGATCTATTACTCGTGCCCGCAGAACAGAAGACTCGAGAATAATTTGGCTCCAGGACCGAGAGACCTGTGAGCTGCTTCGAGCCACATTTAAGACACGAGATAAAGTTTCCGGCCTTCTGAAGGAGATGTGAGGTGACATGTCGTCATTTTCCATGTGTCTGCGTTAATCAGAAAGATGAGATTTAAATAGATGGTTAACCTAATAAGGAAACCTATAGACTGGGGCAGAGATAGGTTAATAATATGTTTTGGTAAATTTCCAGTCTAGGTTATTGCGTCAATCCTTCAACGTAAATGACATCGCTGATGTATGAGGCCTTCGTGAGCCGTCTGCAAACCGTACCAAGATGGTGTTCCCGAAAAGCCGAATGTCCGAGTCATATACAATTGCTATAATGAATGTCCACGTGTGATATATGGCCTAGTCTCTCCTAGACAGACTTCGATATATGTGATGTACATTCGTATCACGATATATGAAGTCTGTTGTTTACCACGCCCCCAAAACCGCGCTAGAAAAAGTTTATGTAATCTTCGGACTTTGAAACCACCGTCGCGTCAATATTGCTCGATCTCAGCTTCCCGTAGACGTGATATTTCGTACAATCCTCTCTTGATACACCTCATTTTTTGGTTTAGACATCTTGAATGGTCTGTGATCGCTTATGAATACTCAAAGATGGCTCCGGGACACCGCTGGCAGGACCCTGTAGGCCTTGAGACCATCAATATGATCGTGAGGAAACTCATACCAACATGGACGAATGGGCTACATGCGGTCCAGCTGGAACTTGTCTTGTCTATTCTGGATGGAATAGATGTGCTGTGTTGTACTGCAACTGGTGACGGGAAATCAGCAGCGTTCTCCATTCCAATACTTGTGCTTTGAGAGTACAACGAACACCCAGAGGCGTATGGGGCTGGTCTTCCCACTCGGGCAAGACCCATTGGTGTCGTAATCACGCCGACAAAAGCATTGGCAGATAATATTGTATGTTTGCTTCATGTTTCTGCGATTGGTCCACTCATGGCTTTCGAGGTTCACGAGCTTTCAAACCTACATATTTCCGCATTCTCCTACTGCAAAGAGACTCTTAGTGAGGCACGAAAGGCTGGGATCCGTTTGGCAGCGGAGATCCAGGAGTGTCAAAAGTGGCAGGTGATATGTGTGGACCCGGAGCACCTGCGCGACAAGGAATGGAGGCAAATTACTGAAAGTCCGACCTTTCGGGCTAATGTCTTGTTTGCATGCGTCGATGAGGTTCATCTAGTGAACGAATGGGGTCTTTCATTTCGTCTAGCCTTTGCTGCCATTGGGACTTTCTTACGTGGTCGGTTTCCTACCTCAATATCTCTTGTCAGTCTCACTGCAATGCTCGAGCCTGGTTCACCTACAATCTCTGTGTGTAAAAGTCTAGGCTTCTTTGGAGGCAACTTTAGGCTCATTCAGAGATCCAACGAGCGTCCAAATACGCAGTTTGGTATCTAATTCCTTACTCATGGACTGAATGGCGATAAACTCCCTTATCTGCTTCCATACCTGGCCAGCGGAAGAAAGACGATCATACATTGTCGAACTCTTGACCAGGTCTCACGTGTATATGCTTATCTATGGCGCCTTCAACCAGATGGGACTAATAAGCTTATTCGAGCTAGAGTCTATCACAGTATTTGCCTGCCCGAATACAACAAGGAGACGATACACCTTCTCGAGACTGATCCGCGCTTGCAAATTGTCATATCTACTGTCGCTTTTTCAAACGGTCTCAATGCAAAGTCTCTTCTGGATAGCCTCTCTCTTGGGTTTGGTGCAACATTCAATGAGTCCTGGCAGGAGAAGGGTCGTGTTGGAAGGAATCCAAACACGATTGGGAGGGGCATCATCTTTGCACACCGCAGTATAATCAAGGAAGCGGAAACATACCTAGAATGTGAGTTTCAGCGTCGCTCTTTCTACACCACTACTTATTTATATGCAGCCCTCAATTCGGGCTCGGATAAGCCTCGGTTGACTCCAAGATTCAGTAGGGGCGTTGAGCGGAGAGTCCAGGGGTGAAAGCGTTGTTGTAGGTGAAGAAGTGAGAACACTATCCGGGGATGATGGACCAAGTTGCGACTCTGCATAATTTGCCGAACTGGCAGCAAATTGTGATAGAAAAGGTGAAATGTAGTCTGGAATCGCTGGAACTTGAATTGTAGGTTTTTTTGTAAGATCGAACGGTTCGCGCATCGTTTTCCATAGCGAGTAATGTTAAAAAGAGAACTGGATTGAATTTGAAGTGATAGCCCAGGTTGAGGCGCTATAAACGCGTCAAATGTCGAGAGCGACCACGACAATATTGACGCGACGTGGTTTGAAACTCCGAAGATTACATAAACTTTTTCTAGCGCGGTTTTGGGGGCGCGGTAAACACAGGACTATATATGGCCTACAATTATCTAATTGTCAAAGAACAAGCCGCAATGGCAGACATATCCAAGTGCGCTAATTTTAGCGTAGCCCTCGCCCAGCCTCTGAATGGCACTGCAGCAGTTAGCAAATAGAGCACAAGGGTGGCGGCAGAATTGCGGATCACTTATCCTAAGGTATTGATATTATCGCGGTGATTTTTAGCGTTCAAGTATGTATGCTCTAATAGAGGCAAAGATACATTTTCTACCCGCGATGTTCGCCTTCCTTCATGCACCGGCTGATCTTCGCCTGATGCTATAGTATGATTGCTTGATTCGCAGAAATGTTTTATGATCAAGCTTTCTGCGCCCTTTCGGCATATGTATGTTCAGAATTGCGTAAACTTCGGTATAAAGGAACGACGCCGTTTGACACCGTCTACCTCGAGTAGCTGTCGAGCAAAAGCCACAATCAATTTTTTCTTCTATCCGTCCTTGAAACATATGTACAGTATGCAATCAAGGAATCTTCAGTCCTTGAGGACAATGTGCGAAATAGATTAGATTAGATCACGGACCCTCTCTCTCCGGACGAGTCGAGCCTTGAAGCTCACTATCTTCCCACACAGCAAGACGCTCATCCTATCCCTATCGTCGCTCATCAAAACATGACTGCGTTGAAGCTGAATCCAATCTATACCCCATTGGCTAAACTGCTGAGTACGTTGAACCACCCACCCACAGTTAACGTACCAACAACACTATGTTAAGAGATCGATGTTCCAATAATACTGGCACCAATGGCACTAGCCAACACGGAAACCCTAGCAAGTGCTGTGAGCGCAACGGGCGCCTTTGGCTTCATGGGAGCAGGTAAATCTCGTATAACCTAAACTGCCGTGGTATGACTGATCAAAGTCTTCTGGCTCAGGGTTCCTTTCTCCGTCAGAACTGAAGCAGAAACTCACCTTGATACGAGAGAGGCTAAGTGTCAATGCCGAGGATCCAGTCCCAATCGGAGTGGGCTTCATAGGCTGGGTATTGGAGAAAACCGAAGATGCTGAGGACCCTAGGATCCGAGCAGTGCTAGAGCAGAAAGTTGCTGCTATATGGTTGGCCTTCGGTTCCAGGCTTGGACAATACGTAGAGCAAATCCGAGCTTATGACGCTAAACGAGAACATAAGACGGTGGTTTTTACGATCGTAAACTCTGTCGAAGAGGCCCTCCGCGCTGCCAACAAGTGGAAAGTCGATGTCGTCGTCGCCCAAGGTAATTAATCACACATCTATAATTACATTTCTCAACCCCGGGCAATGCAGGGATTGAATCAGGTGGACATGGTGGTTCGGAGGCGCCACCATTGTTGACATTATTGCAAGCCGTGATTGATGCCCTGCCGCTACATGGCCCTCTTATCGTCGCTGCAGGAGGAGTGTCCACTGGAAAGCAGATCGCAGCGCTCCTGACTATGGGCGTCTCAGGAGTTGTCCTCGGCACCAGATTCCTATTTACGGACGAATGTGGCTACACTCCAGAGAAGAAGGACGTACTGCTCAAAGCTGGAATGAACTCGACTGTGAGGGGTATGGCTTTTGATGAGGTCGGACGCACAATGGGCTGGCCTCCCAAGCAGGATGGAAGGGCGATATCCAACAACATCATAGAAGACGTAGAAGAAGGGCTGGATCTTGACCAGCGCCTGAGAAGGTTTGATGAAAGTGCTAGTGCGGGAGATTCGTCAAGACTTGTGGTATGGGCTGGCGTAGGAGTTGCCCTCACAAGTAAGATCACACCCGCTGCGGTACGTCATTACTTCATACGTACCACTTCATGACTCAATTGCCCATATTCCGATATCAGGATGTGGTTCGTGAATTAAGTGCGGAGACGTACGCCAGCCTCCATTCTGCGCCCAAGTTACTCCAAGCCTCTGTCTAACCACTTCTAGAAGGCCCTGCCGTGTAAAGTGCGTCCGACTGGTTCGGCTGAAGAGAAAAGGGATGATTCAAGTGAAGAGACGACGCAGCTATTTTCAGAATAATCAGATATCTGTCACTGTAACCCCAAAGAACTCAGCGACTTCGTCTTTGAAGAACCTTGAGGCGGAGTGTTTTGCGAGTCTTCAAATAGCAGCAAGAAGTCTAGATTCAAGCTTCAAGTTGTACGTGTGTATATTATTGGTCGATATCGGTAAATATATAAGCCACAACAGTTTGCAGATATATTTGGACTACATAGAATCGATGTCAATCATTCAACGTAATCTCCGAAGCTGAGTCGTCTAACTTGAACCACCACCGCTACTCCTTGATTGTCGCAGTTCAATTGAATGATCTATTCCGAGCGCTGAATGGTATCGCCAGCAGTGTACGGGCACTAGGGTCATACACGCTATGATGCTTCTCCTTCTTTGATATAACTGTCAAATTGAACACCCCATTCATAGTTTTACCGAGGTGCGTTCGTGATAACTAACTTATAATATTACTCGAGGTGCACTGAAGCTCTTCCTCAAGGACTGTCTACCTGATCCCTAAAGCGCAGCATGGTTGGCCAGCTATCCCTCGAAAAAACATTCCTTCTCGCAGCATGGATGGAGGTGAGGATTGGTGTATCAAATTGTTGACCGGCTTTGTGCTTAATATACTGTGAACTCTACCGCCCCTGATAGGGTATTCTCTATGGTTCGTACTCATCATCATCGAGGTTATTGTAGGCACGGAAACTAAGGCCTTATTAGGTTTCCTATGCTGTATATTTGGTGCGACGATGTATGTATATTTCTCGTCCACCTACAGTCGAATCGGCTCTAGACGTGATCGACACACAACCGTGAGCCAGATGCACCTGATATGACTAGCATCACCCACTAACTGACTCGCGATATCAGGGCATGATTATCATTTCGGCGATCATGTTTTTCATTGCCTCTTTCCACCTGGGCATGAACGCCTTTCGTCTTCTTCGTGGGTACGCCGATGAACGACTGGCTCCCGGTGGTCCTGTCGGCTATCTCGGAGTGTTAAGGAAATGGGATCATATCCTCAAGGATACCTTGTATGCCACTCAGGAGAACCTTGGAAGTGCAGCAGCGGTATGTGTCCCTGATACTACTGTGGCTAAAGACTAAAATCTTGATAATCAATTGCTGTGCAGATTTACAGATGCTGGGTGCTTTGGAACTTTAACTGGAAAGTAATAGTTTTGCCAACTATATTATTGTTTATGAATATTGGTAAGCTCTTCGTGCACGAACGTGTTATTTCCCCCGTCCTCACTACTGCGCTTATCTAGCTGCCGGGTACGTTGTTTGTGGAACATATCCCTCGATCGACCCTACAGCTTCGATATTCAACCCCGTCTTACTGCAATGGATTAAAACGTTCTACGCAATTGCTGTGGTACTGAACGTGATGACAACGGGTCTAATGAGCTACAGAATATGGATGGCCCATAAGAACTCTGCCAGCTACGTTGTCGGCAAAGGAAGACTGCTCTCGATTATCCGTATTCTGATCGAATCAGCCGCCCTTCAGCTTGTGGTGGAAATTGTCTTATTAGGGCTCTACACCGCCAATTTGAACGCTCAGTATATCTTGCTTGAGTGTGTTACACCGACAGTAGTACGTTTCCTTCACTTTTTCCCCATTTACTTCATCGTCCTCATGCGGTTTCTTTGCAGGCTATCACATTTAATACGATTACAGTCCGGATAAAACTACAGTCGGTTGCTTCCGCCCGGTCCAAGTCAATGCAAAGCACGGATGCCACCAACCCAGTTCAGACGATTGGTAGTCTCCCCATGAAGCGTATTCACGTTAATATCGACAGGGAGAGCGACAACGACACACAAACAACATACGACGATAAAACAAACGCCGTCTGACCCGTCAGGCATTCACATTCCTTTTAACTTTGCCTTATTACGATAACTCAAACCTATTTATGTTCTTGTGCTTTTCTCGACTAGTAGTTGCGCATGATCAATCCCGTAGCACGCCGTGCTGGACACTGTTATCTAACTTTTGATTCGTACCTCCGTTTGAATTTTAAGGTTACACACATTTTAAGTATACAGATCCGTACGACACACGACAATCAAATCAGTTATGAGCGAACTGTGTTTCTTGTCCTTTCTTGTCCTTGAGCTATCTCTGGCCTTTTCTTGGTGGCCGTAAATAATTGAAATCGATCGGCTGAACGCCAAGCCGAGGGACCATATCGGCATCAGTAAGATCCTGAATATTATGCCTGTTGAAGATCGAGCGGTCAGCATACAGGCGCTCAGTCACTAATAGACAATGCTCACTATGAACATATGTCGTTCCAGAGATACACTGCTGCCCCATTTTTTGCAATGGACGCAGACCATGCTACTCTCGCCGTGTCCGCGAGATGCTCGCTCATGAGCTTTGGCTTCGACTAATCGAGCTCTAGTGGTTTGAGCGTCCACCTCATTAAGCATCTCTATGTAAGCGGGCTGATCCTTTCTTTCATCACACACTTTCATGTCAGCGAGATGATCCTCCCCTTCATCAAGCACATCCCCATGTCGGCTGGCAGTTCGATACCTTCATTATGCACTTCCATGCCCGTGGGTTGATCTTTCCTTTCATCGAGCATTTCCATGTCGGAGGCTTATGTTTTTTTTTGTGAAATCGTAACTGGTGATGTGGCTACGTTCATATAGATGAAATGTAAGAGGTTTATGTCATAAGAGCTTCCTGGATACGTTCCACATACCACCAATGTCCACCTCATGACAAAACGTCCCTCATGAAGATCCTTGCAACTTACACATTCAAATGTAGGGTCTACGGCATTCATCTATTCAATGGTGGTCGACATGGGTTCGAGACCGTATGCTCCCATGGGGTCGGATAAAACTTCCATGGGCTGCATGCTGAATCCAACAACGCCATTGTTGTTCCACGGTGTTATCTGACACAACTTGTGCAGAGCACCCAGACCAGACGTTGTCATTTCAACATAGTGATTCTTGCTTCTAGTGGCATGATCGTGAATGAGCTGGGATATGGTAGGGAAATATCAGTTTCTCCAAAATCGTCGCAATCTTTACACGAGAAAGTCGTTGTAGCCAGCCGTAGTATGATCGCCGAGTTGAACTCGTAACCTTCACCACCGCATGTAGAGGGGACGATATCGATTAACTTGTTTTCTTTCTCCAATCTCAATTATCCGAATATGTCAGAGACATTGGCAGCAATAGCGTTTGGCAGAATGTCGTGTATACACGATTGCAGGACGGGAACCAAGACGGGTAAACGTGCCTCAAGAAGAGGCTTGCGCTCGGATTCCAATCTCTCTTCCTGGATACGGATTATGTAGTCGATCAGAATTGTTACCAAGCTTGAAAGCTTAGCGATGAATTTGAACAGATACAAATCTGAATGCTACATTCGAATACGCGTCGAAAAGAGTACCACATAGAGCGCCAAAAAGTGTCGCGGAAACTAAAGCAAACAAAAAAGAGATTGAGGCCGCTGACGACGAAGCTGAGAAGGCCAAGTTATCCTCGGAACTCCAAAACCTACGTGTTGACCTTAACTATATCCTGGTGCGTTGTTGAAACGATATCATCCCTATCGACACGATCAACTCACGTACGGTGTAGCATTACCTCAAGTCGAAGAAATACATCTCTTTGTTCCCTCCCGAGGTCAGAAAAGGCGAATATGTGCCGGCAGAGAGCCAGGCCAAAACTAAAAAGACAGACGAAGACCGTGCTGAAGTGCGAAGATGGATACGAGAACAAATGGAACAGGGTGATTTACATGGGGAGCCGGAGCTCGAGCTGGCTTCACAGCATGATACCGGAAAATCACGCGCACAAAAATGGCCGCAGAGCAAAATTACCCATACCTCTCCAGAAAAATCGAAAGAAACGGAAGAAGAGCAAAAAGATGACTCCTTTGGTGAAGACGACGATGAATGGTGTTGATAATTCATTTATTTTCATATTCTCATTTCATTGCTTTACTTAGTCTGCATATGTATTATTTTCATTAGCATCAGTAATTACTTTCATAACAAATAGGTATGTGTGATGATAAGCACTTAGATTGCCTTTGAATGAACCACAATTCAATGAATAATGAATAAAAGACGACCTCCCAAAAGTAGATACTATAGACCCAAATAAGGAAGTAATGTGTATTAAGGTTGTTAGGGTTAGGAGGAAGATAAGTCAAAAAGTGAGTCTGCCCAGCCAGAGTGGGCGAAGCAGGACAGGAAAATATTGAGATGGTGCATGATCCTAAGCCCATACAAACCGCAGACACCCCCTGAGGACAAGGTCGCCGTGCTATGAGGGATTTCCACGGCCCACAAACCCAGGTATATGAAGGGGCTTACACTATCAAGTGTCGTGTTATTACCACAGATGCTGTCCACGACGGGATTATTTTGTGGTGCCTCTAGTGAGCCGCCAAATACGGTAAGCTCATCTTCTCAGCCCAGCTCTGCAAGACGACACACCCGAATGACGTTAAGCGCTGTCATAAAGAACTAGTAGAAAAACAATATATATTCCCTTCCGCTGGGACATCAGATTTTGCAGCCGCTCTTCATACCAGGTTCTATAGGCATAGCCCTAATTGATCAGACAGAAATTTCAACGAATATCGATGAATTATGACATGGATTTTACGTATTGCTCCTTTATCGTGAAGCTCTTTAATATTTTCGGCCACCCAACCCGCTTCGTTTTTCGTCTTTTTGTGCTCCGCTCCAAGGAGCAAAAGCGTTTGACGTGGTAGTGCCTGGTACCTACGCTGAGCATTATAAACCAGGGCACGTCTCCAACACTTGATCCTTGAATCTGAAAAGCGAAAGAAAAGGATTAGACAGCACTTTGGAAGCAACAAGTATTGAGTTTGCCATATTCATTCAAGCATTGCATACCCTGACCCGAGCGATCCAAATATTTATGTCCCTTCAAACAGATCTACCGCAAATGTTTATCAGTTTTGCATGATATCGTGTTTACTCGATTGATATAAACTTACATGGCAGTGTTCGCCGAATGCTAGGTTTGCATACTGTGGCTCGCTTAGATCTTGAGGGCAATCTGGAAGCCCGCTTACGAGAGAGCGGGACTCCTTCCAGATTGAACAGGATAACTTTCGGTTGATAAGAAACTTGCGTATATCCTTCGATGACCACGATAAATGGAGGAGGTCGGCCAGTGGAAGTCGTTGAAAAATCTGTTGGAATGTTCAACATAGATCAGTGGCAGCAGTGTGAATCTGTTCAGAAATACCTCGAACAACACATCCAAAGGCATTCCACTCAAGCTACCAGGGACATTCAAATCTTTTTGATATGTCAATAGGACACGCAGGCCTCTATCTGACTCACTTCTGGGGCGTGGGTGGTTTTCCTGGTGCAACTTCATCATCTTCCACTGGTACTACTGTTGCAGTGGTTATCACTCCATCCTGCCCTTCCGGCGCAGAGCTACCGAGAAGTTTGGATGCAAATCTTTTTGAGCGTCGTGGAATGATGAGAGTGGTATCACATGGCCGTTTTGGTACGACTGTGTCACATGTACTCAGGGTCTGGCTGGTTCTGGTTAGGGTTGGACCTTGGACTTTGGACCAAGACTAAAACCCCGCGGGCCCTACTCCCTACTGGCGCTAACTGTTCTTTGTCGAAGAAATAGTGGCATTTAAATTAAATCAAACATGGTTACTCATTCACCCTTTTCACCCTTTTGACAAATAGAAATTATAAGTTTACAAAGGAAGGGTGGAATAAACATTAAACATATTCAAAGCCAATTCAAAGCTCGCTGTTTCTTCGACAAACAGGGTCGCTGTGGAGCCTTGCTTGAGCTCTCCCACAAGAGGACTTATTTTTCAGCATGAATTTATGCGACCCTGATTTTATTTCTTTACAGTAAGGCACTAAGCAGGGCGTGTAGGTGACGAACCACCAAATAAAGCTGCACAGATACCGGAGGAAGCCAAAGCATTGGTGCAAGCGATTTGTCTAATTATAGACCTTCGGCGTCTATGGAATATTCTCAGGACGTCACAAGAAGCTCCGAGCAAGTTGGTGCTTGGTTGGTACCTTAATGATTAATCGTCTTCACGACCCGGCAATACGTCGTTTAGTTACATACAACCAATGTTGTGCCACACCACTGTGAGTTTTACTGCTTGGCTCGTCCGTAGCCTCTTGAAGACATATTGATTTTAATACCTTTGTCAGAGTAATCAATGCGGCTGGCTCACTCTAAGGCACAAGGAATTACATACATTCGTAGCACATTACGACCAAAATATAGCCGGCGGCAACATCGTGGCTGCATATTCACAACGTTTCAAATCTAATTCGTGGATGCCATAGTTGCTAGTTGTCAAGGGCAGAATACAGCCATGGAGTAATTCAACGTTCGGGATTCCGGACAGGTCTCCTGAAAGTTTACCGAGGTACTATTTAAAACGCTTGAAAGAAATTTAACACACCTCGATCGACTTGTTTCCCTCACTGACTCTAATAATGGACCCTCAACTTTCACTCGAGAAAACCTTCCTTATCGCGACTTGGGTGGAGGTATGCATATGTGTCTTTTTCTGTCTAGACAAATTTAATTAAAAACATGCAGGGTATTCTTTATGGTGCGATGGATTTTTATGCGAAACGCAGTATGATAATCGAACTTGACAACAGGTTTCTTGTTTTGCATTTTTGGGGGAACGATGTACCTTCACTTCTCCTCCGACTACAGCAAGGTTGGATCCAAGCGCGAACGTCACGCCACAGTAAGCTGTTGAAATTGTCGTCTCTTAAACGATGGAGTGAATGACTGTTCTGGTACAGGTGATGATTATCATCTCTTCTATCATGTTTTTCGTCGCTACCTTTCATGCAGTCATGGTAGTTATTCGATTTTTACATGGCTTCTCGGACGAGCTCCTTGCCTCCGAAGGACCTGAGGGGTATCTGGGTGAACTGCGGAGATGGGACCATATTTTGAAAGATACGCTTTATGCAACGCAAGTGAACCTGGGGAGCGCTGCAGCGGTATAGGCACACTATCTTTCTTGCCGGTTTTGTTCTCATCCTTTCGAAGATTTACAGATGCTGGACTTTATGGAACTTTAACTGGAAGGTAGTTGTCTTCCCGATTATATTGCTTTTGACAAACACAGGTATGGAGATGAGACGTTCTCAATGCCCAAATGATACTGATACTTGTCATAGCTGTTGGTTACGTTGTGTGTGGCACCTACCCTTCAATTGAGCCGACCGCGTCGATATTCAATTCACACATCACACAATGGATCAAAACCTTATATGCACTCGCTGTTGTCTTGAATGCGACGACAACATGCCTCCTGATTTACCGAATATGGGCAATTCGCAAAGATTCGGCGAGCTACAGGCTTGGAAATCGCAGCTCAATTCCTATCGTCCGCATCTTGATCGATTCAGCAGCACTCCAGCTTCCATTTGAAATTATTCTCCTGGCTCTCTACGCCGCAGGACTCAATGCTCAGTACATCATGCTAGAATGCATCACTCCAGTCGTGGTACGCTGGTCACGCGTTGCTTGTCCTCAATAACTCACAGACTCGTTCTCTACAGGCAATCACCTTCAACGCTATCACAATTCGTCTGAAATTGCATTCTGCCGCCATGGAAGTGATCCCTTTGCCAAACAACCACGCTCGAAAGCTTGGTGGTACTCAACCTATGTCAAAAAATTCCAGGTCAGCGTCATTCGTGAGTGTGATGAAGAGCATATACATTCATTCAAAAATGCATCGTGAACGACGAAAATCTCGCGAGCACATGAATCCTACAGGGTCTGTTTTACGTACATACATATAAGTCTCATCTTAATAAATATTACTTATGCTTCACACTGCCTGTCAGACTTTCGCCCTTGTTTCACTCCCTCGCAACCACGACGACGAGAGTTCCGGCTTTTTCATGTCCGCTGGCCAAGGTGTCAGTGAATGCCTGTGGTGCATTCTCGATTCCCTCAACTTCCGTTTCTTGACTTGGTAGTTTTCCTTGCGCCATTAAAGCCGGAACCACCTCGAAGAACTTGCCGATGTATTGGGGGATAAGGTCAGGAACAATAAAGCCCCGGATGTTGATGCATTTCTTCATAATCAAATACGCATTCTACGCGAGCCTGGCTGTTAGTAACAAACACGTGTCTGAATGGACATAATCCACACCTTCAGCCGATAATGCTCGCTGGGCGGAAGGACGTCAGTGCCAGATGTCCCACAGATCTAAGATTAGGGTTTATCCTTGTCAGTTGTGAGCGAACCGACGTCAATTTCTGACACTTACTGCCATTTTCCCATATGCCGTGATGGATGCTAATGCTGCGTCCAAAGCTTCACCACCGACGTTATCCTACTTACAAGTATCAGTTATATCCTACGACAGGCGCCAAGCTAATTGCTCACCCAGAACGCGTTTATGGGACCATTCTTTTGCAGGAATTCACCATAGTTGACTTTCTTGTAGTTGAAGGGCAGATCTGCTCCCAAGGATCGCATATATTCCACTTTGGCATCTGATCCGGCGGATGCGATAACCTTCATCCTATGTTACGATGACTGGTCAGCATTGAGCTGATCCCACAAGAAGAGAGTGGCCCACCCTTTCAACTTCGCAAGCTGGATTACCATGCTACATATTCACATTTACACTTTAAAATGCTGTTGGGTAGATACCAATAGATCTCACCTTCCAACTGCAGATGCTCCAGACGACACGAACAGAGTTTCTCCCTGGAATCGACGAAGTGAGCTCGAGATTCGGCGTGGGATCGGTGAACAGGTCTTACCTCTTTGCCATCAATGATACCCTCCATACCAACAAACGCAGTCAGACCAGGGGTTCCCATGATACTGGTGTACTTGGACAATGGGTAGAGGCCGTTGGGGTTAGGAACCACTTGCAAAGCAAGGGAATCCATGTCAAACGTGCCAGGGGCCCATTCCTCTGGCTTGAAGTTAATGCGTCCTAGTGCTAATATCAGTCTGTGGCCTTATGGGTGCGATGATAGAAGGAACATACCATCAGCGTAAGGCTGGACAGTATAAGCCTCCCAGACGGTTAAGCCGTAGAGATAATCGCCAGCTTTGAAGCCTTCTTTCTCTGAACGGACGACGACGACAACACCGAATCCAAGGATTCTAAAGATTCGAGAATTTGATCAGAGAAGCAAGATGAACAAACCCGTCATATCAATGTGAACACTCACGGGCCACCTACGACGAACGTCGTAGTGTAACTAGGAATTGATGGATCCCTCATACGTTCCCGCATTGCAGGTTCAGGACTAGATCACACATACTTTGTCAAAATAACTCGTGTGTTCTTCTCAGAAATTGTGTTCGATACCTCAGAATTAAAGTCTTTGTAAGAAATCCGCCATTGAGAGGGACATTCTCAAGATCGATAGTTCGCGATTTGTCCAAGATAAGATGTTCTCCAACCTTGGGCGACTCGTGAGGTGCTGGACGTTTGCCAAAGATAACGCGTGGATTGGAAGTCATGGTATGTGCAGAAGACCTGTGGTTGAAGCCTTGAAGGGAATTGATGCAGTTCAAAAGAGAGAGATATGTGGAACAACATATTCAATTTGTAGTGGTGTTCAATCAATTGATACCATCATGCTCGCGAATTGAAGATGCGTCGTGACATCGCTGTTGTCCAGGTCCTCGGATCTGGGCATTCTGTCATATTAACCCCTTTGGGCTGACACTGACAGATGATAACGAGTTCCTACACAATCGTGTTATGTAGCACATATGCAGAAATCAAAAGTGATCTATTTCGACTACTAAATGATTCCTCCGAGTTTTCTGGTGTATGGGTCAACTGAATGCCGCCGTTACGTATCCTGCAAACTGGACATCAGATTTGTAACATAAATATATCAGCGTCCGAGTCGAGGATCTCCGATCAGGACTACTAAGCAGAAAAAGTTCTTAATAAGTAGGACACGAGCGGCATTCGCTGGCAATTAATGGACAATAAAGAAGTTTGATATGGCTTTCTTTCTTATGGTGTTCTGTTCTTATTCCTCCGCAGCATGTATTAAATGATGAGAAGGGAAAGGGTGTCATCATTCCTGTTACTTCGAACTACTTCTCTCTGTTGTTATCATTTCGTCACCGTGGTCCGCAATAGACGGAGAGCAACGTAATGTTAGCATGGTACAGTCTCAGAGCGCCTACTCACTAGTCAATTTTATGTGATTTCACTTAATCTCTTTGACCTGTAAAGCGCGGAATGTATTCTTTTAATCAAAAACGTTAAGCCAATACTCTATATGTATTTAATTTTAGCAAATGGCAGTGTCTTGAAAGGGAGCAGATGTGGTGTCCTTTGCCTGTTCTTAGTCCTGTTTCCACCGCGTCCCCAAAACCGGGCTAAAAATGCTTATGTAATCTTCGAACACCGAAACCGTGTCGCGTCGATTCCACGCGACTAACAAAGCTTTTGGATCAGGGGTTTTCATGTGAGCTTTTTCGTCTGTAGGAAATGAACCCAAACACTGTTCACGTGATCCGGATTTGGTCTTGCCGTCGAACCCACTTTGCCTAACTAATAACACGCCTAAATCGTCGAGCGACCCCAATTTTTTATATAAGATTCTCAAGGACAAAATGAGAAATTATATTCGACCAAGACCACGAAAAGCGCCTCTACCATCGCGCATTGGGCTCAGAAATAAATTTTGAAACTCAGTTTCAATGAATGGTTCACATGGTCGTATGTACGTAAGTCCTTCTGCAACCGTGAGCTCCAACATTGGCCTCGAGGTTGACTTCAGGGGAGGTGACTGTTGAATAGGGACTACTTTCGGTCCTCTCTTGCGATTGGAGAAATGACATCTACCAACGCCATCCACGTCTTCCACAGTGCAATCCATCCTGATCGTGCGGCCGAGTTCCGTGCGGCAGCACCCCAAAACATATCATCAAGGATGGAAGAAAGGAAATAACCATGTGCTGCACCAACTGCGGAAAGTTTGCCACTGACGAGGAGGACATAAAGCTCAAGAAATGCGATGTCGTCAGTATCTTATCCGTCATCTGTCATGTACTCCTTTAGTGATGATGGATTAGTGCACAATTGCACTGTACTGCTCTAGGGATGTTCGTATAATTGTTTTCTATCCCAATCATATCTCTAAAAATCAATAAATAGTGCCAAAAGGAAAACTGGTACCCATCTACTCTCTCTGAGCATTTACAGCTATCCTGACTTGTAATACCAGGCCAAAACACAAAGTCCACTGTAGTGACGCTTTGGGGGCGGGTATCCAACCTCTCATCAAGTCAGTCACCGCAAACCCGATGTTGAACCACTACATCCAAGTCTGTCTCACCATCCGATTTCACTTGCATGACCCCCGGAAATTCTCAGCTTCTGATCGTGCAAAGATCATGCGCGCCCCTTTGTTGGTGCACATAGATGTTGGGATTGAGCCCACAAAAATCGCACAGTTCATGAATCTGTACACGTACCCTGATGAATACGACGAGGACGAAATGGAAGGCATGCTTCAACTGCATGATCTCGTCTCCCCTTGGCCCGGGATTCTCCAGGGCACACGGACTCCAACTGCCGTGAACCTGGAGGTGTGGAAGCAAGCCCGACAGTCTGCGGATGAAGATGGAGACTACGACCGTGCTGTCGTCCTGGTACAGTTCGTGAACGACTTCAAACAATCTATCACATGTGCTATTGTGGTTGGAGAAGATGCGATTGATTCGGCTCGAAGGGCAGAACCATTTGTCATGTGCTCAGCGATTACAGGGAAGGAGACTAAGAAGCCATTGAGCATTGCTTCTTGCTTTGAGTGAGTGTCCCAACGCCGCAGTCGCCGACTGGAATAGACATTCACTCCGTAACAGGTATATCAACACTCACATCCGCTCAGACAAAAAGATCGCCTGCTGCTTCGTGCCCCGATGCGCACAGTGGATAAAGAGCTGATAAGAAACCTGGGGAGAAAGGTGGATTCGCATGCTACACGGGCTCTTAAGGTCAAAATGGATCGTGAACATGTTTATGTCCGTCACTCTATCGCATTTGTGGCTGAGCATGCACTCAATCGTGGGCCACCCACGGTACTGGGAGAAGACCGGCAAATAGAAGGGCCAGCGGAAGCTGCGGAGCCGTTAAAAATGAACCGTGCTGAGAGACGGCGGCTTCAACGCGACCTTCAAAAGACACAGAAGCGTCGCAAGTAACCCCCGTGGTATTATTCACCCATTTTTTAATTTCTGTGACTCTAATCGCATAAAGAAAGTTTATATGTATACTTGATCGTGCCTTCAATCGAACGTATGGACAAATCACCCACTAGCCCGAGTGCACTCTTCTTTCTTCATCAAACACAAGCATAAAATGATTTACTTTCTTCTTTAACTGGCAACACGTTCTGACACCTTGCTGTGCGCGGTGATAGACTTCATATCGTTCAAACGGCTGACGACCTTTAGATCATCTTTTGATTCGTTCTAAGGAGTGGCTGGTTCACCGCATTTGAAAGAATCTGTGTGTAGCATCTCACTGGTTAAGCGTCGTCTAGCGTAGAAGGCAGAGACCAAAAGAGTATTAAAGGAGTCAGCGTCAGGCCAATTCAATTCCCATCTTCCATTCCTTCATTCTCATGGTCCAACTAGCAGCCTCTTTTGTGTTCTTGCTGTCTTTTACAGCGGCAGGTTTATCAGCCCCCGTCAAGCGTACAGTCCCTACGATTGAGATCGACATTTCGAACTTCAAGGAACAGCTTGACTCTCTACTTGACGCGATTACTCGTTTCCCGTTGACCGGAGGTACTCTGCAATCTGCTCTGGTGAGCTTACACACTTGATGCGTAATCTTTGCCTTTCATGTAGAAATATGACTTGTGTAGAACATTGATAACCTCGCTCAAGCCCTCGACAAGTCCATCCAGAAAGCCACAGCCGACGTTATGGTGAGTATTCTCATCTTACTATGTATACGGTCATCATTTGTTCTGATTTTTAAACTACACTGAAAATCAATAGGCCAACGGAGCAATCGGTGGATCTGATGCTGCGACCATTCTGTCGTCCGTTCAAGGCTCTCTGCCCACCATTGACAGCACGTTAACGGCAATTAAGAACAAGAAAGCTGCATTCGCAGCGCTGCCTGTTGGTGGCGTTCCCACTCTCGTTGTAAAGGACCTCAAGGTTCTTGATACCGACACCGGTCGCCTGTCTTTTGCTCTCTCATCTAAGACCCCTGTACGTGCATTGGCTTACATGCTCCTCGCATAACCTTACTGATTGGCTTCTTTTAGGGTGATCTTACAGCGTCATGGGCAACCCTTGACGATGCCATTCATAACCATTTCGTCGACGCCATTGCATTCTATACCTCTTAAATTCATTCACAGAGACACCGAGAGAGTGGTTGGACGACGTATTTAGCAATATTTCTCCGTGATGAAAAACCTCCTTTTTGACTCCAATTTTACCGATAAATAAGTGCATAAGAAATGTGATCTAACATTCCGTAACCAATGAATTCACCCATACCCCAGGCTGGGCAATGGTCGGGAATCTTTCGTAGTCGAAATTCTCCAATTACTATCTTGTTTTGCCTTGAGGGGCAGCAGGGGAATTGCAATGGGCAGAAATCGTATTTCCTTATTCATAATTCCCCACATCTTCCTCACAGACCTACTATTGCCACCTCGATCATGGTGATCCTCGGCAGGAAAAATATTGACAACCCACTGTCGTCAGGCTGCTTGGCGCTTTGGAGGAAGCTGAAGAAGCTTCTCAGCGAGCGGTATTCATTTATGCTAAACGTGGTCGAGGGAGATCGAAGAAGTGTTTCCAGTCTAGTTACCTACTAATATTCAGACTTCCAGAACTTGTCGGACCTCTCGGTGGTATGAACTTGGGGGAAGATGGCACTGCGAATGGAATACTATGCCTCTATGTTGGCCAAGGCAGCATCTATGAGTCATATTCCCTTTACGACGTCGTATATTCTCCTTTTATTGCCACTGAAAAAGTAGATACTCTCGTACAGCTTTGGGATGGGTTGTCTCGACGATTAATGTGTCATTTCAATACTGTTGAATGAAGAAATTCGCAATTACAGTTCCGAAAGAGTGGCTATAGCTATAGCGCTTAGGTAGTGTTTGGTAATACGACGGATACATTCTATGTACCAAAAAAAGTCACGATGGCCAATGTTACACTGTCTTTCCCGGCAATCGCCCGAAGCCATAGTTTCGGACGGTGTATCGTTGGTAAATATGGTAACTACTTCGGATGTACACTACACCGAGACCGTGGCGGCTATGGTACTATGTTAACTACTATGCACATCTCGAGGTCACTTCTACCATCACAGAGCCTCGCCCTGTATATAAGATGACAGTGCGTCGGAAAGGACGGGTGGTCTCTAACCCCTTACATGAATATGCGGTTGATCAGTGCTTTATTTCTCTCTCTTGCTTCTCTCATTCCGTTAGGAGAGGCTCTTCAGTACCGTGGCGCTGATTTCAGCTCCCTGGCCAATCTTGAAAAGGCTGGTCGCACCTACAACGATAACGGACAGACCGTAAAATTTGAGACTATCCTTCGCAATCACGGAGCCAATCTTGCCCGTATCAGAGTTTGGACTAGCAACAGCGACGGGGAATACAGCCTCAACTATGGACTTGCCTTGGCTAAACGAGCGGTGGCTGCTGGAATGGAGCTGTACATTGACCTCCATTACAGCGATACATGTAGGAACTTCCCTTTCTAAATTTTACAAGATATACTAAAGCCCGCACCTACAAGGGGCTGATCCAGGAAAACAGGCAATTCCAAGCTCATGGCCAAAGGATCTTGATGGTCTTAACACTCAGATCTACACGTACGTGCCCATATGTACAAAAATTCAGACAAGCTCCTAACAGCACTAAAGGTACACTTTGAATCTCGTCAAGGCATTTTCAGCGCAAGGGACTCCGATTAAATTTATCGAAGTGTGTCTCTTCAAACTTTCCGATTGCTTCTTGCAACCACCTGACATGATAGTGGCAGATCGGCAACGAAATAAATAGCGGAATTCTCTTCCCAGTTGGCCAAATCTCCTCGAAAGGCTACTCTCCTCTATCTCAGCTTCTCCATTCGGCAGCGAATGGTGTTCGCGCGGCTTCATCGTCGACCAAGATAATGATTCACCTCGCTAATGGGTGGAACTCCAACGCTATCAGCTCTTTCTACAACCAGATATTCATTCCAGGTCAGTTAACGCCTGAGGATGTGGACGTGATGGGATTTTCCTTCTACCCATTTTACGGCACTGGAGCAACTACCAGTGCCCTAAAATCTAGCTTGCAAAATATAATTAATAAATACGGAAAGGTAGGCGAGCCTCCGCTATGAATAATTTGATCTCATTCATCTGCTGAAAATGTGCATCTTCCTGTAAATAATAGGATGTTATGGTAGTCGAAACCGACTGGCCTGTATCATGCTCAGGCGTTTCTCTGAGCGATTCCTCTGCGATTTCTGCGGCCGGCCAGTCTCAGTGGGTGTCGAAGATTAGAGATGCACTGTCTGGTCTGTCTGGAGGCCATGGACTGGGAATTGTCTATTGGGAGCCTGGTTGGATCGGAAACGCCAATTTGGGATCAGGCTGTTCTGTGAGTTATTATACGCTAAGCATACCGTACCTTTATACTAATAGCAAGGACAGGACAATCTTCTCGTGGATGGTTCAGGAAATACGCGTAGCAGCATCTCAATGTTCTCAAATTCTATGTAGATAGTAGATACACACTATCATAGGGACGTCCGTAAAGCTTCGCTCCAACTTAAGCTATTTCTCGACCACCATCTTGCTCGGAGAGCATTTATTTTTAATGCCTTCATTATTGTCTAATCTTGACCTAACCATATACTTAACTCTCGGAGAGTAGAACAACTCATACATTTGCGGTAGCGGTGCTCGGCGGGGTTGAATGGCGCAGTCATAGCTCAAAATAGAGAAAATGGCAATTTTATCAGAGAAATTCAAGTCAAAGATACTAACTTTGAACGTAAGAACACACGCCAAAATTCAAATGCTCAGCCCAGCGCTTCGGCGTAGTTCGGCGTCTATCGCTATCGGAGTTTTCGGTCCCACTCGGCGTCGGCCGTTTGCAAAAGCAGTGCACATTTTATGTTTTGCAACGACTTGCAGAGAACGACCATCCTATCCAGGCCAACTAGGCGACCGCAGATATCCTTCGTATCCTTCAAGGATATTTACACTTGCTGCTTTCCCTTTTGCTCATGTATACAAGTTATCGGCATTCGATCTCAACCATGACCGGGCTGCGTTTGTTCAACTGGGTTTGTGGCTTTCTCTTGGCCCAAAAAAGTCATGGGCGGACGGAGGTTTGAAGTCGGTCTTTGTGTCTTGCCACATATCCTGTTGAAAACCCAGCGCTCGGCGTACATTCACCCATACCTTTCTTTGGAAGCATTGTTTGCCCGTGGAATCGGCCTTGTACTGTCGTACTCGTGCTGCCGCATATCGAGACGGTCCGACCATAGAGGTTGATGGAATCGGACGCCCGCAAGAAATTGCTTATAGAATCACTCTCAGCTTCAACAGCTCGCCTTGAATTAACTGAAGAGAGCTTATACGATTCAATTACTGTCCTCGGAATGTGGCAGTGGTCGCATTCGCGGTGCCGAATCTTTATGCCTACGACGAAACGCTGCAGTCGATTCCTTTGTTCTCTTCTCAGGCAAGCATACTGCAGACTCAGTGAATACTTTTATATAAGTACGTATGTTAAAGGTCTTTCGTAGCATCTTTCCCCTCAAGCTCGCTATTCTACTCGACACGCTTGAAAATGTCGAAACCCAAAACTGGAGGGAAGCCAGGAAGTCATCACTACAGACCAGTCTCGTCGACAAGCTCTACTTATGGATCACCAGGCATTACGCCGAAGGCCATGTATGTGTTTGGATATAGGCCGCAACTAAATAAATCTCTGGCAGAATTCAGTCCATCAACAAGACATCACACATCTTCTCTTAATGCATCCTATGTGTCTAAACTTGAGCCATGGGAGCCTTTGAAGGTCAGGGAGACGACGTCTAAACTTTGACAATTGCCAATCTCGGACACCACGTGTACTACGACGTAGTGGGTTAGTGAGGCATCCTCCGTCCCCTCTTTCCCATCTATGTGCACCAGAGAAAGAGGCCCAAGAAATTGATAGGATGCTCAGGGATATCACCGCAGTGATCCGGTATAATAAGCGAGGTACTACATCCGACATCTCTGTTTCGACAGTACCGTTACTGCACTCCAAAAGCTGTAACCATTCCGAGCACACAAATTCCGACTTTCACAACTCTGATAGTGTGATGGGCGGTTGGATCAGAGGTATGTTCTCCGTCTTGTACATGGAATATTTTTAACATCAATCTCAGGTCTTAGAAAGCCATATTTAACTCGGAGGCCGAGATGTACTCCCAATACTCTGGTGACGAAGAGGTACTATAGCTCTCTACATCTTCCCCCATCACTGTAGGGACGGTTTTGAATATCCAGATGTCCACCACTCTATTTATTACTATTACCATGCACGTGGACGCTTATTAGACACTAGTCAGAACTTTGACATTTATAGACTATTTACTGTGTAGATCATAATTACTTGAGAGTCTCCAAGCGTCTACAGAGAGCGAAGACGACTTGATGGCTCATTCTGGCACGTTGCCAAAATACTTACAACTTTCTTGTGCGTCCTTTTTTTCTTGTTCCACCATGAATTTGTTCTCCCCAAAGTCTCTTCTGGAGGCATCGGGTCCACGCAATCTCGAGTTCTTTAATGAAGATGGTTCCTTCAAAAGCGATGTCCCAAATGAGACATTTGAACCTATCCTTGGCTCCTCTTAAGAGCACGCCAAAGAGAAAATGACGGCTGAGCAGGCGAAAGAATTCCTCAGTTTCATGAGACGTCTTCTAACATGGACAGATAAAGCGCGAACTTCTGCCTCAGAGCTTCTCAAAGATCCCTGAATCGCCCCGAGTATTTCTCATTTGGCGTAGGATTCTGTTTACCTACTCGTTCAAAGTACTGAACTGTATGAAAGTTACACAATACACAGCCTCCGGCCGACGGTCAGTCACGTTCCCTTCATGATGATATGACGTGGGCACAGCCTTTAACTCCGGATATAAATACCAAAGATTGAATTCTTCCTACTCCGTCTCTTCGTCATGTCAAGGCATACAACCTATCATCAAACGCCATCTCAGCTTTCAGAGGATTACATCCAGGACAGCTTTCATAGCTATCTAAAGTCGTCCTTGACACAGGCGAAAGCAGAGCGTCTGCTCGATGTCGAGGTTCTAGCTAGCGCGGAGGGGGACCTGATGATCACAGGTGTGATATATCCAAATTTCAGCAGTTAGACTCTCTTACAGTGCTTTCTTTAGGTCCTGCACTGTGCTTGTACTTCGCAGCTTTACGATGCACAACCAATCCACCTTCCGTACCTCTTCCACGGTCGTCGAAATCCTCGTCTTCACAGCCCATGGAACTCTCACACGACAACTGCCCTCCTGCTTTCGTCCCTTTTCTCCGGGTGTGGGCGAATGCAGTGCCATCCATCCAAAACCTGCTTCCGGAGTCGCAGCACGATCTTGCGCGAGTTATTTGCGGATTAGAACCGCTTCTACAGAACGAGATCCCGACCATCAACGGGATCGCCGCTGACCTGCGTGCGGTCGCGATCGAGATCAGCCAGAGAAGGTCTTTTCAGGACCGATACGCCGCAGATCTGCAGGCGGCGCTGGATGCGGGTGCAGGCCCGTCGCCGTCCAGTCCCCGGAAAGCGTCGTTTGTGCCCCCGCCGGTGTACAATGCTACGCCGATGTCATCGCCTCAGGCGTCTCCGAGGCACTCGCTCGACTCGTTGCCCCCAGTCATCCACCCCGCAACAATCATTCACCTCCTCGATCTCCTGACTTGCTTAGTCCTTATTCATCCGCGAACACGAATGCATCGACGTCTTCGACATTCTCTTCGCGGTCGGCAGCGCCGTCGGTGTTAACCCAAGAATCGCCAGCCATTGAGTTCATTCGCGAGACCCTCTACGCATCTCTCGCCGACGCCCTCGAACGCCAGCCCTCGCTGCGCCGACTGCTCAAACGTGACAAAACTCGGGCGTATTTTGCATCCGTGGCGTTTGCGATCCTGGACGTATCTACCAAAGCCATTACGCCGGAAGGATCCGTCGTCGGCGTGCTCGGAAAGCCCCTGACGCTCGAGGAGTGTCCCCGGGAACTGCGGCCGTTCATGGCTGAGCTCGCCGCCATTGGACACCAGGCCAGGGAGATCGAGGACGAAGATAACGAGGTTGCGATGAGGCTCGCTGAGCAGGACAAAGATATACCCCTCTCTCGGCTGGACCGCGTGAAGATGATGCTGGAAGAGGGTGTCGGATATGAACGGGGATTGCAGGATGCGAGGAGTGGGCGGAGGAGTGTGGAAGGCCGGGCTGTGGCTTTTGCCAATAGGATCAATGCGCTGAGTCTCGGTATGACGAGGCTGAGAGCATTCAGGGAGAGACAGGAGGATGTCTTTAAGGTGTTGGCGGGTATTGGTTCATGATATATTATGTCGATCTGGACATCCTTTATTTATTTTTTAATGCTTAGTTAATGAGATAGCTCCTACAGTAAATAGTCTAATCGTAATTGTCGATCGTGTAGCATAGAAATCAGGTTCAAAGGATAGGAAAGTGTCCGAGTGTAACAGAGTAGGTATAATGTTATGCGGGTATCTTTAAGTGAAAAAAGAGTCCTGCCGGGCAACTAGCACTTCCAGGTTGCCTAAGACACAGTCAAAGGGAGTTAGGACTATTGTGAAGACAGGAGGGAAAACGTACATCGCGCGTTGCCGGAGCACCTGTCTTCAGGTAAGGAGAGGTATTGAGGCATTCCGAAAGGGTGACTAGCTTATAACCAGCGCCTTGCAGCTTTGAGATGACATAGGGGAGGACTTCGTGGCTACCCGGGTAAATGTTAGTCGACAAAAACAGAATAGAAGGGGGTCAAGACGGCGTACGCAGTAGTTTCTTGAAGGACCGATGATCGAGTACGAGTCAGCGAACGATCGCATTCCAAGGCATAAAACAGGGGGGGCTAACCGTAAACTTCGTGTTCCAAAGACAATATGGTGTTCGGATGCTTGCTGACGAGTTCATCATAGGCTTGCTTTTGTTGATCTACTGTCGATCCGGTTGAATCGCCAGAGCTACGCGTGGTCAGTCTTGGAGATGCAGAATATCAAATTGAATGGCTAGCACATACTCAAAGTCCCATGTCACTAAAGTCTGTCCTCGGGAGCCCGCAACGCTATAGACGAGATCATTGACGTTTCCATATGCTGGTCCAGTCCCAAATCAGTTAAGACAACTTCGTCCCGGAAATTGGAACTTACGGGGTCTGGTGTACGCAGGAGTTGCTCCAGTGATTTTCCCGATCGCCTCTGGCCACAGAATGAGTTGAATTATGTGCTGATAGGAACAACCTGGTCTTTACCTTCAGTGCGTGACATCTCAGAGTCAACTGAACAGAAAGACGTCATGGAATTAGCTGTGGTGAGTAGGTATTCAAGAAACTTCGACGACAAACTTTGATCGCTTGTTAGCGTCGTGAGATCCTTGTGCGCCCATGTGTGTGAAGCTACTTGAAAACCATTGTCGTATGCATACTTTACACGCTGGACCATCGCGTCATCGTAGATGCAACCATCTATGAAAGGGGCATGGATACCCATTAAGGTCGCGAAATAGAATTGGGGGAAATTAAGATAGCTTACAGTTGTTACCATCTGTGATAGGAGCCTCAGTATGTATAGCAGGAGCAACAGGAGGCGTAGATAACAATACTCACTGAAGAAGAAAGTCCCTTTTGCGTTTGCTTTCTTTACGGTGTCGACTACGTCGTTTCTGTAGTGACTTGTTAAAAGTGATATGGGCTCGATGGACAGCTACGAACAGATATATGTATGGTCCATCGTCCTGCCAAGTCATTAACACGCTTCAGCAAAGAAGGGACAAGGAAAGCACATGGTGAACGTACAAATGTAAGGGCCACCGTGTTCGGAACGGTACATTTAGTTATCAGCTTGGCTTTGGCTCTTTTCTCTGTGGGAGAGCCAATGGCAGAGACAACGAGTGAGAGGAGTAGTGGGAGGAGTACAAGCATTTAAATTCTTTGTATCGAAGGAGGGAAATTCAGAGTGGAGAGCCACGCGCATTGCCTGAGTATTTAAAGGTGGATGATATAAAAAGATTGTTCCCTTTCATCGTCGTTGTTGAATGGCTGTCGGGCATGTAAAAGGCCTTCCATTCCCAATCATACACATTCGAGCACTAGCTCGAAAGCAAACGTTACATTGGCCCACTTCAGCCGAGATAGGACAGCGACCCCCTATGTCATTCAAAGATTCCACACGTCATATTTCACGGCAGGTCTGCCGTATCGCATATTGATGACTATGCGAGCTTCGAAGCCGTCGAGAACATTGAATATGATGCTTGAACATGAAAGTGTGAATGACGAGGCGATGGTGTCCAACAGTGAGCACGTTGACGTTGAAATTGCGTCAGCCTTGCCTGATACTTGATCTGTAGACTGATGACCATGGAGTTTTGTTGTCCATCGAAACTTCTAGCTAGAATGCCTTGAGATAGATACGATAGAGTGAGAAACAATCAATCGACAATGGTAGAAAACATTTCACAAACCCAAAGGGCGACGCAGTCTTGTAAACTGAGGGTATGTAATTGAAAGGTATTATGACAGGAGGGGTGGTATCACAAATGCCATTATTGGATCTGCCACACAATGGAGGCCCGCTGGGTCGAGTGCCTGGAGCACAGTCGACGGGTAGTATTTTTTGTACGGTCACTTATGTTGAAAAGTGTTCATGCAGGGTGAGACGCGGAAGGCCAGTCAGAGACGATGTGTGGCGGGATGTCCCCGTTCGCCTGCAAGGCCACTTGTCGGGAGTTATTTCTGAGGATGCCGACATTTTCTGAAAGCACCAGCTGGTGACAGGATGTACGAGCGTTGCAAGTTTGAGAGCAGGACAGTAAAAAGAAACGCAGATTTATTAATATTAATATTGCTTTTGTATTACTTGGCCGGCCCGCTGGGTTCCTCAATTCTTGAAAAGGAAAGCATAGGCTCATAGCTAGTATTAGCAGTTGGCAAAAGTCTGTGACAGGTGGTACAAATCAAACCAGTTCGACGGCATGCAAGTTTGGGTTGTAGGGCCGGGTTTTTAACATCCCAAGCTGACGTTAATGGACACACCGATATAACCCAGCCCTGTTGGGTTGCAAAAGGCGATGCTGAATCCTAAGGTCATGTGAGATAATCTTGACCAACAGTCTAAGGTCAGTTCCTTGTTCATCACGATAAATGAAACTTGCAGTCTTTCGCACGACTCCTCTGTTCTTGATTTCAATGAGAGCCTTGCTTTGGACTTTGTTCTCTGGTCAGCAATCGTTGTCGGTCTCATCTCGAGCTCTACCTATCACCTTGCTAGTATTTACCCCTGAAGCGGGGTCCTGAATGCGCACATCGAAGCACGTCGAGTTCGCCTTCCTTTCCTGACTTCTCCCACGTCGCCACCGTTGGACTCCTCGTCGAGTTCACCCTCCTTTCCTTCTCCATACATGCTTTTGCAAGCCGCAGGAGTCCTGCGTCCTCTCGCTAGAGAACGTTGAGCATCCGTCAGTCACGGAATTGGGCCTGGTGCTTTAGGCCGGCTGTGAATTGCGATGAGGTGGATATCGTCCATCAGGGCCTCCTCGAGCGTGCGATCATCGTGTTGGTGAGTTTCTTCATCCTCCTCATCCTCGTTGGCAGGGCCTTCCTCATCCCTCGTCATCTCATCCCCCAAAATCAGGATTCTCATCCGTTCCTTCATCAGGACACATAGCAGCCGTTGCGAAGTCACCACAATACTCCTCGAATGGCCTCAAGGTTTTGTGTCTCAAGATGGGCAGCCCATGAAAGCGCTCGGGTTCAAGGAAGACAATATGCGGGGCTGGATGGATCCGTTGAATGAGGTGCTTGCAGACTAGGAAGCGACTGATGGCAAACGCTGGACAGGTGCATACCCGTTCCTTAACTTTTGGTTTATACGCATCATCAATTGGCATTGTAGTTTGGGTTTTCTCTAGCTTTCGCCATATTTTCTTGAACCCCTTCCGCCAACTCGACAACTCGCGGTAACGGGCCCGGTCTTTTAACAAACGATCGAGCTTTCTGTAATATGTTGGCCCCAACATCGTAATGAGGATCTAGATCAGCTAGTCACATCGGGGCGTGGGGAGGTGGTAGAGGAAATCGTGCATAATCCGTCGCCAGCTGCCGTCGTTGTAAGTTTCTTTTAAAAAACATTTTATAGGATAATTGACTTACTGGCTCTCCAATATCATTGTAGCCGTCAAGACCGGTATCAACGTATGAGTACATCGAACCCAGAGCTCGCAGCAGCCTGCACGGTACCAATTCTCGTAAAGGTAAACCCACACCTCATGTAGCTGGTGCTTCGCGCAGAAGTCGTATATGCGCTGAACGACTGATCTGTTTGTTAGTTTAGGATCTGGAGGGCCGCATCCAGGGATTAAAGGATGGAGGAAGTAGTGCCGCTCGATCATGTTGGTGATGGTATCGCGATATAGAGGAGGGCAAAAGGTACGCTGTCCTCGCTTTTCGTCGTCGTCATCGTCGTTAACACTTGACTCCTCGTTTTCTGCAGATCCGCCCAGTGCTGCCGCCTCTTCCTGCTCCTCGATTGTTGGAGAGTGCGCCGCTAGGATCAATATTCTAAAGCCTGCACCACGAATGACACGGCCGACCACAGCGCAAGTATCTCCACACCATCTGGGACGCCAAATGGTTCGAAGATATCAATATCTTCTCCATATTCGGCTAGGAGCTATCTCGATGAGGTGAGCTGGTCATCATCAGGTCGCCAGTAAGTTTTGTTCTGCTCTCGCCATGCGGCATGTATCTGGCTTGTTGTAACATGGGGATATGCTGACTATATTTTTAAAGCCGTCGCGCTAGGTGTTGACAATTCTGCCTGTTCTTGAATGATCTGGAGGGCTTCCGGAGGCATTCGAACATCAGAATAGAAGACATTGATGTTACAACCGTATGAAGATATGCTGGCTGCCATACTTGTTTTGCTCGTACTTGGCCAGCCATGCACTTTTACATGGATACCGCTTCATTGCAACGGCGTCGCTATATTTAACGTCTGGCTTCTTCCGATGTTTGTCTTGGCTACACCAAAATCGTGTTGTGTGCCCTCTTTTAGTGGACGATTGTCGCGGACACTTTAATTGGTAAAATTTTGTTCTATTACAATTTCAATAACGTACTGACGTGAATCTGTATCCAGTAACTTACCATAGCTCCTCGGCGAGCATATGGGTACATTCTTTTAGCGTTACAAGATCGTCCTGCACAATTGGATATGTACCATGGAAATCGACATGTGGGCTTGAGCACCTGCATCCATATAGTTCTCTACCACTTGAGATGTATATGTCAGTATACCCGATAGCTTTTCAATGTCGTAACTGACGTCCTCATCAAGGTCCATAAAAGGTATTCCCTCTTCATTGTAATCGTCATCGTCAGATATTATTCCTGGGTGTTCTCCCTTTTGACGCGTCTGTTGTGCTTGGTGCTTCGACAACTTTTTGGCTTGAACGGCTCTGTCGGACGAACCTTGTTTGACGATTTCGGCAGTGGTCGCACCGCTTGAATTGCCCACTTGGACATATTTCGCAGCCAGGCTTGCTGCATTCAACTGGAAGGGAACCTTCGTCTGTTATGTCGATGTTGTAGCCTACTACAGTCGGACCCCTCTCAAAACCCATAACCCCTTATAACCCATAGCATCAGCCGTCCACCGACTTGGTTCGCAGAGAATTGCATACCATAACCCCATAGGTCCGCGATAACCCATACCCATACCCCTCAGCCGAAAAACCCCTACTATAGGTTGGCCTGGATCTTAATTTAGTAGTAAAATATTTAGTTCACTGACGGCTTGATGTGCCGCTGAAGCCCCTTTTAGGGCCCGTTCGGCTAGCAAGCTTCAAAGAACTCTGAGGTGACGTGGCCGAAAAACGTACATTCAGGCTTCGATGATTGCCGACATGCCCGAAAATGCATTAGGCGGACAATCCTGGCTTATACTTGCTGGAACATTGCTAGCCGAACGGGCCCTAACTCAATATGAGTAGTATTCGCTTTGTAGCCCTGAAAATTTTTGACTAATTTTCTGTGCATAAATATTTATAAGAATTCCTATTTATTGAAATGTGAGTCGGGGGAGGGGAGTATTGCCTAATGTTATCTTTGCACCCGAGCACGGATCAATGCTGGAGAGCAAAACAGGGCCTAAAGTAGTCTCGAATTTCGAGACTACTTTAGGCTAGTGCTGCCGCCACAGCGCAGCCGATGTGATTGTGACTTCACTGTGAGATTTGGAACTCAGACACAGCTCAACAAAGTGGGTGTGAAGGGCTGTGCAGTTCATCGCCGGTTCCATCAATCCAATTTCGCATGTGATTTCACTCTTAATGGTCATTGTTTCTAAAAATAAATGGCCTTTGATGCTGCTAAACCTTTCGGGGATTGGCGCAGGAGGCAACTAGGAAATTCGAGCACTTGCTACCATGTTGGACAAATGTTTGACCCCTTGCTCATTGGCAACTACATAATGTTGTTGGCTGGATTAGATGTATTTATCGTCTGAGCATTATTATATGTGAACTTGTCCTTTGATCGAATAAAGAAATGATCAAGAAACAATGTGCTGTGGCGCTGGAATTAAGCTGGAATGGCCTCTCCCCAAAACTCTATGGAAAATTTCTTTTCAGGTATAAACAGGACTGTCTGAGTTTGATGGAGGATGCTACCTTCAGGACAAGATTTACTGGCTGCAAAATATTTATAAGCCTCGACTACAGAAGCAGTGCCAGCAAAGTATGAGACTTATTGGACTTGAAGCAAGCTGGCAACTTGGACTCTTGGAGGGGAAGATTAGTGAACTGATTGAACTGTTGACTACAGAGCTTTTTAACATTGATTAGAAATCGGTGGGGGTAGGTACTGTACACAACTGAAACATAATCAAGTACCACCAGTGTTGGCATCGCCTGTGGATATCCACGTGGATCCCCACATATCCACGATTGTATGGATATCCACACAAGATGTGGGCATGGGGATACCCGATATGGAAATTCGCGTGGCGATGGTCACGATCGATTCAAGTGCATCGTCAAATTTGTAGATACATATTATTTAGACTAGTTCCTAATGTACAAATGAGTTCGAAAAAAATCTAAGTAATATTTTATAACATTGAGGGATGTGTAAGGTCATTTCCCGCTTCAAAATCATCAGGATCACCTTCGGCATCAAGGTCAAGAAGCTGGTGTAGCTCCATCTCATCGGCTAGATTATTAGTATTAGTCGACGCCTTTGCTTTAGACCAGTAAGCATTTTTGAAATCAAATAAGTCTTTTAATGAAATTTTCTGTGCTGGAGAGATTTGACCTTGTGTATTGGCGGTATGTCTTTCCTCCTCTTCCACTGCTGCAGCATCCTGTGATAAATTTGAATCATAGATGTGAAGGACCCGGGTGATTGGTCAATGTTTGAGCCATCCAGGGGTTGGGCTGTACCATCCTCAGTTTCGTCATTGAACTGAGGGTGAGAACTTGGACTTGGAGGTGGATCATTTGGTGAGACAGCTACATCAGAAGCACCGGAAATGGGATCGTTCTGAGGTTGTGTAATAGTAGAATTGGGATCGGCAGGATGATGGGAAGTGATTTTTCTCTTGAGGCGATTCTGAACAGACCCTTCCCGCAAATGCTCATCACGAAGATGCATTCTAAGTTCAGCCTGATCTGTCAGTTTCTCACGTCTGAGTCGTGATCGATGCTTTGTGAGAATATTGCCAAACATGCTAAACAGCCTTTCACATGAGGCTGAATTGCAACAGACAGATAAAATGCGACGGGCAATGGTCTGAAGATGTGAAGGTGATGCTCCAAATTGGACCCCATTGTACATCTTGAGAGGGTCTGGTATTTCTTTCTGTGTTAATTTATAAATATGATTGTGCCAAATATAGTGAGCCAGAGGATCGTACCTTGATTTCTGCTTCACGTTTAATATGATTTGCCCAATCGGGAGTGTGGCATAAATATCCTGATCATGGAAGAAGTGATTGAGCTCAGTAAATAATTCTGATGGTGCATCGACCTTATAGAACCGCTTCCATAATCATTTGAGAAGTCCCCATATATTAGCTGGAGCAAGATATTGGATTTTTTCGCGAATGGTGCCGTTTTTAAGAAGAGGGTGAAGAATAATGGCAGCAATGTAAACATCCTGGTCGCGAACTTTGCCAGCGGCGCTCAATGCTTTCAACAATGACATCGATAAGGTCATCATCCCCAGTATCGTCACGGATCTCTTGATATTCGCGAAAGAAGTGAGCCAAAAACAATTGGAACTTGGTCTAAGCATGCATGGGTAGCTTGGAGAATAGATGATGAGCGGGCAAGAGGTTCAAGGTGCAATTTAATTCTATATGTTTAAAATTTGCAATCAGCATAAGTGTATTTATACATATAACAGCAATATATCTACCGTGCAAGAGATTGCCAAAACACTGCGTTTTCCATAATTTTAATTATTTCTTGAGCCTTTCGACGACTGGCTGAAGTACCCTGTAGTAGTCGGTCACGGTGTTGCTGTATTAGGACTTGAAGTGGAAGGTGAAGCTCTAGCAAGCGCTGATAGGCCAGGTAGTAGGCAGTCCAGCGAGTTACAACTGGACGGATAACTGCCAAAATGCGACCAGTAGGATTTGAGGCTCTCATTCCTTCTTGAACATCCCGTAAAAGAGCAAGCACTTGAGTTTTGCTCCGGAGCCAAGTGATGACCTCGTTTGCCTTCTCAGCAAATGTAAGTAAAGTTGCTGATGCCCGCATATAGTCCCCAACAACAAGAGCATTCTAAAAATTTCAATAATAAGTGAGAGATTTAAAATTTAGAAGTCTTTACTTACCTGGTGTGCCCAACAGTCAGGGCGCAATCAGCGATTCATTAGCTTCAACACACAGTCGGCGAAGCGTTCTTGGCTTCCCCAGCAGCATCAGAGGTGATTGCAATAACCTCCACCTTCCAATCAGTACAGAGTAATTCCATGACTTGTATAATCTCCTGAACTAGGTTTTCGGCTGTCTTCCTTTCAGAAGATGTGTCGAAGACCTTAACTGTAAACACCTTTTAAAAATTCTTGTTAATGCATCATTTAAACTGAATATTAGTAGAAATACCTTACCTCTCTATTCCCTGTCGTAATCATGAATGCCAATAAATGGTGGAAATTAATACCCGTCCATCCATCATATTGCATGGATGCTAGAGTACCAGCACAGCTCTGCTTGGCCAAGTTGCGATATTTTGCAATTTCTTCAGGGATGAGATTGTTGGATAACTGCCGCCTACTGTAATGTCTTGCCATAGGAATAAATTCATTGAGAAGTGCAACCCATTCCGGATTCTCCACCCAAGAGTAAGGGAACCCACAAGACACAGTAATACGTGCAATCCGCATACCAAGGCGAGTTTGATTTTCTGCTGTCCAAGTGACATTAGGCAAGCTAGATCGTCTTGATAGCTCTCGTCCCTGGCTTCCAAGTCGGGCACGCTTTCTTGAATTTTCTGAAGGCAATGGGGCAAATGGAAGTGACTGAAAATTTGAAACTAAAGGGCTAGGTGTGTGGCTTGGTGGTGGCATTAAAAAAACGGAGTTTTGAGGACTGATAGATATTCCAGTAAGGCCAGGACTTGGTGAATGGCTTGGAAAAGGAACAGGTGGAAGGCTTTGAGGAGAAATTTGGAGAGGAGATGGGCGGCCATCATAACCCAATGAGGAGGGACCAGCCATCAAACCAAGAACAGATCCAGAGGAACTGATTTGAGAAAGAGAAGTACCGGCGAGGACGAGGAGGACTTTTGGTCAAACCTTTCTCATAGCATATATTGGCAGCCTGATCGGACACAGAGTCCACAACAAATTTGCAATTTTTCAGGTGACGAAGTAAATTCTCGGGACGTGAAACAATCCACCGTGCATTAGGACCTTCACCCCACACTGTAAAAAAAGACAATAAATTAGATGTGCACCACAATCCTAATTTGGAAGTGAGAAATTACTTACAAGCAGCCTCAATCATGTCCAATGTGCGCACAGATGTTCTCTGGCCTGAAAGGGTGTCTGCTTCATCTTGATCCTGCATGGCCTTGACAAAATTAGGGTAGCAGGATCTACACATTATTTTCTTCCGGTCCATCTTGTCAGATGTATAAGCTGCACGCAGCTTTGGTATTGTTTTTGCCTGCGGATGATCAAGAAAAAATTCATGGCCCCATGTTGGAGGTGGCATGGTTCACTGAGAGAAAAGATATGAAGAGGTTATTTGACGAGAGAGTTCAACAAGTTGAGGCTTTATATATTGGTGATCACCTAAAATAAATGAACACTTCCAAAGTTTCAGTCAAGTTTAATTCCGAAATTTCAACCTCTTGGTAAATTTTTAAAACCAACTGCAAGGTGATAGACTGTTAAATATAGTCTCTGGTACTGTAATTCCGATGTTATACCTTCAATGTGTTGGTTTTAATTTATATTTGAGCACTTTCACCGACAGCACACCCTAATTTCTTGCTCTACACAGAATCTCCTCCAAATATATCTTCAATTTCTCCTATCTAATACAATAAGTAATATCTAAGTTATACCGAGGTAATGGAATGCTATATTTTCTATCTGGCTGGTCAGAGTTATGCCAGTCCATTTGCGAGTAAACTGCGATTGGCAAATTGGCACTGGCCTATATGCCGGTGGCACAGGGGCTCGGGCCGCCCCTCGCAAGGGTGGGAATCCCCATGCCCACGACCGTGGGGCATGGCTAGCCATGTGGGAATCCACTAAATCGTGGGCATGGATGTACACGCGTGGGTGTTAACTTGGCGCTCGAGTGACACCAGTCGAATACAGCCCTCGTTTGAAACATACTAACCGGACGGGCCCTTATTGCTGGAAGTGAAGATTACGATGCAGCCAGGCCGAGAATTGTGATTCGTCGCATCATTATCTTGAAATTTCTATTCAACCGGATATGCAGCGTGATCTTAGAAAGTTCGAAGCAGGGTGGGGAGATGGGGACAAAATTGGAATGCTCGGCAAGTTGTTCAACGTTGTTATTTTGGAACTCCGCATTGCTAAGCGCAACAAAATCCATCTCTCTTCTCCCCAGGTTGTGCGCACCAGTCGAACGATTGACCAATGGTTCACGACTTCGATCCCTCGTTCTTTTCCAGACTCCCAGGACTTATTCAGTTATGATTCTAGCTTCCTACGTGAAATATAGTCTCGTTCCTTCATATCGATCATTGCCCACTCTATAACATACCCAGCGACTCCACAATCGAATTTTTACTCTCTTCGACCACTCGAAACGCCAATGACAACGTTTGACTCATGCCACATGTCGGCTTTCGGATTGGATTTTCAGGGATCTTCTGGCGGTGGCTGGCTGGTACTGGAGGGTGGGGGATGTTGGATCCTCGCATGGGGGAAATTTGGTTCGTCTTTTGGCTACCTCTCACTGTCATTTCTCTCACAATTCCACACCTCTCCAGGTGTCTATCTGCCCTCTTCTCGGCTGTCAAATGGCGATTTTCACAATGGTTCGGGCGCAGATGCGCTGTGTGATGTGTCGGGACGACAGTACTTTGGCTTGTATCTATCGTGTTGACTCTAGGTATTTCCAACTGAGGACTATGTCTGTCAATCCGTCCTCAATCCAAGCGCTGGTCGTTTTCCATCAGCTCGCACATGATGGCACCTCTGCCGTCGCAATTGTCGACTGTCGTCGATGGTCTTGCCTGTGGACCTGTGGACCTCTCTCATGAGGATAGGCTCTCTCTCACGCTCTCATGAGGATAGGCTCTCTCTCTCACGCTGTCAACTCTTGGATACTTTCGGTGGGATTACAGATGGGATTTCCTGGATGATATTGCATTCCTCACGTGCCATCAAACGGTTCGTTTCAACATTTTTTTGATGCATGACATCAAACCTCTGACTGTTATCTCTGTTTTTGGCCTTGGAATTGTTTCTGTCCCTCACACCAGCTCCCCTTACTCGGTCTCCCTCCCATGGAAGACCATGCTCAAATGCCTCCTAGCTCCCCGTACATTGTGTTCAATAATTTTATATCGAGGGACGCTTACTTCTGTGGTCACCACCCACCTCAGACCATGCACCGAACGACACCCGCCTCAACCCCACACTCGCAAGGACAAAGCTTCTCTTCGCGAGCTACGAGCAATACAGGAGATCAATCAAGTAATAGCCTCATTCTGTTTCTATGCCGAATGCGACCATTATTGATCGTTCTATTAGCATCTGGTGTACAGACGGAGGATGTGTATGATCATAGATTTGCAAATAATCGTGGCTCAGTTGCCCCAGTACATGATCAGGCGGAGGAACAGAAGTACGATGAGCGCACAACGGCGATTCAAGTTGGTATGTCTGATTACTATAATAATAGGACTCTTCCCTTGCTCATCTGATCGAAAGATCCCGCTACCATGCCATCCTCATCCTCCGGTATTGATGCCCACAGAAATCCTAGTACAGATACTACTCCCTCTTCGTCTCTTTTGTTCGCACTGAAAGCACCGGAAATTCAGCGAGTGTAAGACCGTCCATGTCTCACGTTACCACTCAAACATCTGAATCCCTCGAGTCAAAAGGACGAGGCGACAACAACCCTAGTATGTCTTCGTGGTTATCATTCGGCTAAGGGTTCTAAATCCTAGCAGACACGGCGCGTAGCACGTTGCCCGTGGGATTCTCTAGGCCATTCCCACATATGATAGCGCCTCCCAGCGAACCCATAGACCACGATCGGAAGCTTGTGCCAGGTCCAGCTTCGAGGTTGTCGCCGCGTCCTTCGCCTTCCGATGATAATACAGCATGTGTACAAGTAAGAAACGAAGATGAGGTGGATATTGCAGGCGAGGAGAATCGAGATCGTCGTAGACGCACGCGATCGTTGTGGAAGAGGGCCATTTCTAAACTTGGTGCCTTGCTTAGATGAAGCGGCACGCGCGCGTTGAAGATTTCCAAATTTAATGATCTTGAATATGAAGTCTATGTTTTTGTATGTACTGCTATATATACCTTCAATATGATGTTTTCGTGTATTGCTATGGACATCTCGTTCGTTGATGACAAGAGTTCGGCATTGTGCATATGCAAGAGTTGCTGGTCGCAGATCTGTCGCTTCGTTATCAATAGCTTTGCGAGAGTTTTTATATGTTGTGATGGTGTTTGATATGTACTTTAATTTAAAGCTTGAGCGCTTGCGCCTTTCTCTTTGTTTTTGTACGTTTTTCAATTCAAAATCTGTTGTTTAAAAGGAGCTTGGCGTTGTTACACACCGATTGTGGAAACATTGATACCTTTTTGGGCCCTGCGGCCGTGCTGTCTCAAATTTCGATCAGTAAATAGCTAACAGTTTCGTAGCCTCGTAGTTTGAGCATTGAATGGCCTTCGCGAGAAGTTGGATGAGAATTACAAGGGTGATACCTCAAGTTCGTTTCTCGAAAAAATCTGACTCGACACGTTCTTTGTAGAAATTTGGTGCCCAATATTCTAGCAAATATTCAGTTGTTTGATTCGCTTCGGTGTGTTTATTTACTTTAGCCCTATCTCTCTTGTGCATTTTAAACTCAGCACACATAAGCAAGTCAAACCATTCTTTTCTTCTTTCGAATGCATGGCATTTTGTATTTTCAGAAAATTTGATCATATAAACATCCAATCCAAATAGCGCTGAGTATGGGCTTGCATAAGTCGTATTTACTCTAGTGCCTCAGATCACCCTGGTCAGGAGATTTTACATTTTGTACCTACCATCGAGTCACAGCTGACTGACATGAAAATGGCATGGGATCCGCTAGATATAACGATTAGGAGAAAAGTGTTTATTTGGCATCACAAAATATTCGTGAGCCCATGTAGACATCTAAGTTAGATTGAATCACTTATTGAAATAGCTGAACTTCAGGGTAGGTCAACGTAGGTTGGCTCTTAATCATCCTTTGGTCATCCTTCCCTTCCTTTGAATCCTACGATAAACAAACTGGACATTATTAGTTCATGTGTATGAGCTACAAAATACCTCACGCGTCTAGCGCTAGGTAAGGTTGCTTAAAAAATGTAAGCCTGGTTGTGATAGAATACGGACTTAGTGTGGTAAGCAGGCTTTGAGTATTCATTCGAAGTGCACTTTGCCCCCCGTAATCATACGTAAAATCATTCACCGTGGCTTCCTTCTCTCACGTGCATTTCATCTCATACGTCTCAATTCGAGAACTCGAATGTCTCCTTGTGTAAGTATTAGTACTTCAGGCTGACAAGATCTTTCGTAAAATTCACGTCCTTCCATGCTCAATGTACCTAATTTACAGTTGTCGTTGTCTGCAAAGTCTGTCCCATCGACTACCACTTTTATCCGGTATGTTTGTGATCTGTGCTGAAGCCAAACAAGGTACTCAAATCTCTTTCCAGGACTTTCCCAATTCCTTACTGTTCAATCTTCGTGCCATTCAAATGCAATATTGGTAAGGCTTTGATTGCTTTAATTTTCGTTTATACTTACAATTCTAGTAGTAACTGTCTCCTCTGAACATTCAGTATCTCCAGACAAGTTTGCGATGTTTTCAAAGTGGGTACGTGGCCATTAGTTGAGGAGCGCCATCTGACATCATTTCCAGCACCCAATTTACGGATATGAGTGAGATAAACGATCGTTGATTGATAGCTATATGATTCTGGTCTTGATACTTTCTTTTATTCTGACAGATCTTGTTGAAGCTGACCGCCATTCATATCGTACCCCTTCCCATTTACCGCCATTGCATACGCTCGACAAGTCACCTATCCGTCTAGTATACCTCCCGAAATGGATATGAAGTTAGCTATCGCTATTTTGTTCAAGTTAGAAACTGGGAGGGTTGGAGACGACGTATCAACAGAGTCTGGCCGTCGGGTATTTCATGGTGCAGGTATGTCATCTGTGTTGTTTGCCCTGTTCATTTCTCTGACTTTCATTCTGTAGTTCATTCATGCTCGTTGGTACAGGATACTCTCGGTCCAACACTTCTCACCACAGTAATCGAACATCGGCGTCCAATTGTCCGTCCGTGGTCCGTTCGCGTGTTACTGCCTCTAATACAGCATTTTTTGACGTAGCCCGACGCAACATATCGATTTCGCGGGAACTACGTATTGTCACCAGTCTTACATTCACTAAGGGTCGGATTCAGTTGGCTGGAAAAGGACAATGTTGCGTCGTGAGCATGTGCTTTGCCCCGACACGGCGTATCGATTTCCTGTGAACTATGTATTCATACAATCGGCTGAACACACCTCGATTCAAGCGGATTGCAGACTTTCAAGTGCGTACGGTAAATTTGAACTGTTTACTTTACTGGACTAGACTAATTCCTGTCAGCAGAAACTTGGTGTCATGGTCGGTTTGGAATTCTAGGGTTAGGGTTAGAACAACGAAGGTATTTGTTTCTCTCGCAATTTATTCTTCAGGTAAACTGACTTGGACATTCTCGCAGAACGTGAGGTATGCCTTGGTGCAACTTTCGCGTCATGATGTTTGAGGTTGGTCAGCGTTACAAGCAGGAAGGGCCTATGTCGGGGGATAGGTACAGGCTTTGGTTGGTTGAAGATAGAGCGGTTGCGCCACTCATTGCCCTTCGGCGGGGCCTAACCTCTGCGCAAATATTGCCATAAGGTGTTGGAAGTTGTGAAGTACCCTCTTTTTTCGTTTATACACAGATTTCATTATCTCCACACCAACAACCTAGACACCAACCAACATATTGAACAAAGTGAGTGAATAATGTCACGTGGAGAACCTGCGACGCTTCTGTGTCTTTTGAAGCCACCGTCTCTCGGCGCGGTTCATCTTTGGCGGCTTCGCAGCCTCAGTCCGCCCACGGAGGTTGATGGAAACGCCACGGGTCCGCTCCTAAGTGAGTAGCACCCCTTGCACGTGCACAATTCCGAAATATGTCATAAGAGAAATAATATATTCATGGCTGTACTGGAAAACTTGATAATGGAGGTATAGTACATACAAAGACATCGACTGAATATTTAAGATGGTCAAACTTCGAAATTTCAAGCGCTCAAGCTTTAAATTGAAGCACATATCAAACACGATCACAACATATAAAAACTCTCGCAAAGCCATTGATAACGAGGCGACAGATCTGCGACCAGCAACTCTTACATATGCCCAATGCCGAACTCTGTCATCAACGAACGAGATGTCCATAGCAATACACGAAAACATCATATTGAAGGTATATATAGTAGTACATACAAAAACATAGACTTGATATTTAAGATGATTAAATTTGGAAATCTTCAACGCGCGCGTGCCGCTTCATCTAAGCAAGGCACCAAGTTTAGAAAGGGCCCTCTTCCACAACGATCGCGTGCGTCTACGACGATCTCGATTCTCCTCGCCTGCAATATCCACCTCATCTTCGTTTCTTACTTGTACACATGCTGTATTATCATCGGAAGGCGAAGGACGCGGCGACAACCTCGAAGCTGGACCTGGCACAAGCTTCCGATCGTGGTCTATGGGTTCGCTGGGAGGCGCTATCATATATGGGAATGGCCTAGAGAATCCCACTGGCGATGTGCTACGCGCCGTGGCTGCTAGGATAGCGGGCTCGATTCCTATCTGGATTTAAAACCTTTAACGAAACGATAAACACGAAGACATACCAGATGTTTGAGTGGTAGCGTGAGACATAGAGGGTCTGGTACTCGCTGAATTTCCGGTGCTTTCAGTGCGAACAAAAGGAGACGAGGGAGTAGTGCCTGTGCTCGGGTTTCTGTGGGCATCAATACCGGGGGATGGGGACGGCACTGTCGCGGGGTCTTCGATCGGATGAGCCAAGGAATAGTCATATTATACTAATCAGACATACCAACGTGAATCGTCGTTGTGCGCTCATCGTACTTCTGTCCCTCCGCCTGATCATGTACTGGGGCAACTGAGCCACGATTATTTGCAAATCTATGATCACACACATCCTCCGCCTGTACACCAGATGCTATTAGAACGATCAATATTGGTCGCATTCAGCATAGAAACAGAATGAGGCTATTACTTGGTTGATCTCCTCTAGTGTTCCTCGCTCGCAAATCGAAGCTTTGTCCTTGCGAGTGTGGGTTTGAGGCGGGTGTCATTCGGTGCATGGTCTGAGGAGGGTGGTGACCACAGAAGTGAGCGTCGCCCGATATAAAATTATTGAACACAATGTGCGGAGAGCTAGGAGGCATTTGAGCATTGTTTTCCATGGGAGGGAGACGAGTACGAGGGCAAGACCAAATGCGGGAAGTTGCGACGATACCCATGGCCAAAACAGAGATAACAGTCACAGAGGTTTGATGACATGCAACAAAAAAATGTTGAACCGAACCGTTTGACGACACGTGAGGAATGCAATATCATCCAGGAAATCCCATCTGTAATCCCACCGAAAAAGCATGTATCCAAGAGGTTGACAGCGTGAGAGAGCTTATCACCATGAGAGAGGTCAACAGGTCCACAGGCAAGACCATCAACGACAGTCGACAATTGCGACGGCAGAGGTGCCATCAGCTGATGAGCGCTTGATAGTCCTCAGTGGGAAATACCTAGAGTCAACACGATAGATACAAGCCAAAGGACTGTCGTCCCGACACATCACACAGCGCATCTGCGCTCGAACCATTGTGAAAATCGCCATTTGACAGCCGAGAAGAGGGCAGATAGACACCTGGAGAGGTGTGGAATTGTGAGAGAAATGACAGTGAGAGGTAGCCGAAAGACGAACCTAATTTCCCCATGTGAGGATCCAACATCCCCCACCCTCCAGTACCAGCCAGCCACCGCCAGAAGATCCCTAAAAATCCAATCCGAAAGCCGACATGTGGCATGAGTCAAACATTGTCATCAGCGTTTCGAGTGGTCGAAGAGAGTAAAAATCGATTGTGGAGTCGGTGGGTATGTTATAGAGTGGGCAATGGTCGATATGAAGGAACGAGACTATATTTCACGTAGGAAGCTAGAATCATAACTGAATAAGTCCTGGGAATCTGGAAAGAACGAGATATCGAATTCGTGAACCATTGGTCAATCGTTCGACTTGTAGCCACAGCCCGGAGAGAAGGAGGTCAAAGGGGCGCAGTACCCATGTTTGTGGAGGATAGCAGCTGCTATCGTTACATAAGCCGCTGCTATCATTATATAATGATAGCAGGTCTGTAAAGGTAATTGGCACAGCCACTTGCTATCATTATATAATGATAACAAGTGGCTGTGTATTCAAGTGAGGCAGCTTGTTCCCGCGCCCCGAAAACAATTATCAGTGCACGAAATAGCTCATAACTCCAATATTCTTGACATCCTCCACCCATCCTCCACGCATTACTGTTTGTACTGTTCACTTCCCACTATATATTTAAAATTTTACTATACATATGAGCTATATTCAAGCTATTTTAACCTGAAATATTAATTTTGTCTGTACCAATCTGAGATCCTTTGCAGATCTTTACAGAACATTATGCAAAAAGTAAGTATATCCCTTGTAGTCCCTGACCCTCCAACTGCTGGAGAGATTCCCAATATTATCTGGGATATTGCAGAACCTGACATAGCTATTTTATTGCAGAATTGATTACCTGAGTTGTTAGTAGGGCTGGATATAGGTGCGCCTGCAGGTAATTTGGGTAATGGTATTTTTCATACATTCCCAAATTTTCTGTAAATTATGCAAGTTTTTCATGCAAATACATTATGAATTAACTGAGTTATGGTCGTATGAAATTTGAGGACAACCAGTAAAAAAATGCGGCTGTGCGGAGCAAAGGTACACCTTCAGGCAAATCAGGTAATGGTATTTATCATGTAACCCCGAATTTTCTGTAAATTATGTAAGTTTTTATGCAAATCCGTTATGAATTGACTGAGTATGGTCTGATGAAGTTTGAGGACAACCAAATAAAAAATGCGGCTGTGTGGCGCAAAACAACCATTGTGCCAACTGACTTGAAACTTCACCGGGGCATAACTCAGTCAATTCTTAACAGATTTGCACGAAAAAATTGCATAATCTACAGGAAAGTCGGGGCTACATTATGAGTACAATTACCCGAATTACCTGCGAGTGCCCCCGTGTCCAGCCTCAATTGTTAGCCATAAATCCCTCCTTTTCCCTCTCTTTCCTCTTTCCTTTTTGGGAATTTTTTCTTATTTCTTTTTGGGCTCCACAAACATGGGTACCTTGCCGTCAAAGGTGAGTGAGTGTTATGAAATTACTTGTGCCCAATTTTAGTATCCGTGATTATGTAATATGATGGCGTTTCCCTCCCGGTTGGTCAACATTAAAGGCTCTGGAGCCGTGTCTGGAACACTTTAACACCCCAATTAGGGTGTTAATGTGCATAGCCACAATTTAACAGCCTAATTGGGAAGCTGTCAAAATTAACACCCCAATTCGGAAACCCATCAAAAATTAACACCCCAATTCGGAAGCCCATCAAAATTAACACCCAAATCGGGTGACTGACCCAAAACGGCTGTTAATAATTGCTGGCCGCTGAATTATAGTCTCTTTGTTTGTCCCTCATCCCTCACCATCCAATTACTTCTGATTGTTGATATATTGCTTAATCCACTCAAAATATCTGGTAAAAGGCCCAAAGGCCAGAAAAACAAGGCTGTTCAGTCTGCAGGTGGAGCAAAAGCAAGTTTCGGCAAGAAAAAGCAAGATAATAATTCTCAATCTGTTGATGTGGGGCAAAGTATATTACTTTGGAAAAACAATTTTTTACAAACTCTGAGAACATTTAGCTGCATATTACAAGTTTTGGAGTGAGCACTGTCAAGAGAAGCAAACAATTTTAGCAAATCAGCCACAGAGAAAACCACATGAGAAATGAGTGCAGTCAGATAATCATGTTTCATATGTCCTTCCTGCAGCAAAAGACACCAGCCATGAGTCATAACTTCTCATACTATGCAGGTTGAAAGTACCTCAATTTCTACAGGAATATTTGTCACTCAAGATGTGCCAATGCCAATGCAAAGTGCAGAGGCATCTTCATTGTCAACATCTATTGTCCAAGATACAGTAAACACTGGGTATAGATGCACCTTCATCTGAATTGATATTCCAAGATGTGACAATGCAGGACCCAGAGGCATCAATGTCTGGACTATATTCTATGCCAGGACCAACAGGCAATATAAATATGAGTCAATCTTTTACTCCTGGTCCACTCTATGCAATTTGGGGTGATGAGAAAAATGCAGATGCATGGTGTGTGTTGCTGCTGGCCTTGAAGGAACAAACTGTAAAGGAAAGAACAACTGCAAACATTGTGAATTTGTAGCCAAAGCTTGAGGTATGTTTACTGATTTAATTAATATGTTATTGCCTGACAAAAATTGATAGATATGAATGTAGACTGTGTAATAGATGTAAAGCTTGCTCTCTAAAAAAATTACAGCTGTACAATTAATTGTTAATAAAATAAGAATTTTAGAATGATTTTCTGCAAGTTTATAATGTTTGCAATGATCAGAAATTGAACTTGTGACATTCCTAATTTAGAGGGCAAAAAGCGCACACAAACCATTTATAATTCTACATATTTAGTACTTCATAACCCCATGGTTTTGAAAAAAACATCCAAATCTGGACTGTTCCAGACATGACACCAGAGCCCATTAAATGGCCTCGTTCTCAACAGATAGAATAAATAAATCTATGAAATTAAAATGAGAGGATTCTGTGTATCTATAGATTATTATTTCAGATTTATGTATAGAGGCATCCAGTATTAGGTTGGTGGGACACAAATCAGTCAACTTTCACGCTTTTTAGTGCTGATGCTAAGTTGAGAAGGATAGAACATTTCCATGACCGTATTTAATCTAGATAACTTATGAATAATATTTTTGAGACTATTAAGAGTATACACATTCATTTATTAGGCAGCAGCAACATTTCTGGGCATGAATATTGCAATACAGATTTGATTACCAATTTGAATTAAATTTAGACAATCAGAACCAAGCATCTTGCAGAGTTTCTGTGCAATAAATCCCTTCCAAAATTCAGGAATGTTTTAATAGAAAAATTAAATTAAAGGCTTAAAATTTTGGGTGTCTTTGGATGTCTTGGTTCTTGAGAAAGAGGTTGTTTATGCTTGACCACTACCAGAAATTGTTATGATCAAATCTGTATTGCAATATTCATGCCCAGAAATGTTGCTGCTGCCTAATAAATGAATGTGTATACTCTTAATAGTCTCAAAAATATTATTCATAAGTTATCTAGATTAAATACGGTCATGGAAATGTTCTATCCTTCTCAACTTAGCATCAGCACTAAAAAGCGTGAAAGTTGACTGATTTGTGTCCCACCAACCTAATACTGGATGCCTCTATACATAAATCTGAAATAATAATCTATAGATACACAGAATCCTCTCATTTTAATTTCATAGATTTATTTATTCTATCTGTTGAGAACGAGGCCATTTAATGTTGACCAACCGGGAGGGAAACGCTATCATATTACATAATCACGGATACTAAAATTGGGCACGAGTATAATTTGCGGAGTTCCAAAATAACAACATTCAACAACCCGCTCAGCTTTCCAATCTTGTCCGCATCTCCCGTCTCCCATCCCTGCTTCGAACTTTCTAAGATCACGCTGCATATCCGGTCGAATGGAAATTTCAAGATAATGATGCGACGAATCACAATTGTCGACCTGGCTGCATCGTAATCTTCACTCCCAGCAATAAGGGCCCGTCCGGTTAGTATGTTTCAAACGAGGGCCGTATTAGGCCGTATTCGACTGGTGTCATTCCAGCCCATTGTTAACACTTCATAAAATCCTTTAGACCCTGTTTTGCTCCCCGGCATTGATCTGTGCTCGGGTGCAAAGATAACATTAGGCAATACTCCCCGACTCACATTTCAATAAATGGGAATTCTTATACATATTTATGCAGTGATATGTTGGGTAGTTTACCAAATGCAAAAGACATGTTTATGGCTACAACATCGACATCACAGACGAAGGTTCCCTTCCAGTTGAATGCAGCAAGCCCGGCTGCAAAAGATTTGCAAGTGGGCAATTCAAGTGATGCGACCACTGCCGAAATCGTCGAGCAAGGTTGGTCCGACAGGGCCGTTCAAGCCAAAAAGTTGTCGAAACACCAAGCACAACAGACGCGTCAAAAGGGAGAACACCCATGAATAATATCTGACGATGACGATTGCAATGAAGATGGAATACCTTTTATGGACCTTGATGAGGACGTCAGTTACGACATTGAAAAGCTATTGGGTATACTGACATATACATCTCAAGTGGTAGAGAACTATATGGATGCAGGTGCTCATTTTGAAGCAAGCCCACATGTCGATTTCCATGGTACCTACACAATTGAGGAGGACGATCTTGTAACGCTAAAAGAATGTACCCATATGCTCGCCGAGCAGCTATGGAAAGTTACAGATTCACGTCAATACATTATTGAAAGTGTAATAGAACAAAAATTACCAATTAAAAAGTGTCCGTGACAATCGCCCACTAAAAGGAGGGCATACAACACGACTTTGGTGTAGCCAAGATAAACATCGGAAGAAGCCTTCGAAGAAATCAGAGAAGTCAGACGTTAAACATCGCGACGCCGTTGCAATGAAGCGATATCCATGTAAAAGTGCATTGTTGGTCAAGTACGAGCAAAACAAGCATGGCAGCCAGTATATCTTCATACGCTTGCAACGTCAATGTCCTCTGTTCCGATGTTCGAATGCCTCCGGAAGCCCTCCAGATCATCCAAGAACAGGCGGATTGGACGTCGCTGATTGTGAGGGGGATAAACTCGACAATGAACTGCCTCCTCTCATCGAAAAGGTGCACGAAACTGCAGCTCGCGTGGGCCCACAGTTAGCTGCTCGACCACCACCTCCTCTGGCTCCAACCACCGGGGCACATCTACCTGCCACTCAGAGTCAACGTTTGCCACCACTCGGCGACATGACAAACTTACTTCGAATAAAGTTGCGTATGTCGAATATTGCTTCCGTGGTGGGTAGTGTCATTCGGGGTGCAGGCTTGTGGATATCGATCCCAGCGGCGCACCTTCCAACAATCGAGGAACAGGAAGAGGTAGCGGCACTGGACGGATCTGCAGAAAACATGCAGTCAAGTGTTAGCGACGACGACGACGAAAAGCGAGGACAGCGTACCATTTGCCCTCCTCTCTATCGCGATACCATCACCAACATGATGGAGCGGCACTACTGCGCTCATCCTATAATCCCTGGATGCGGCCCTCCAGATCCCAAACTAATAAAAAGATGTGCCGTTCAGCGCATGTACGACTTCTGTGTGAAGCACGAGCTACATGAGGTGTGAATTTACCTTTGGGAGGATTGGTACCGTGCAGATTGCTGCGAGCTCTGGGTTCGATGTGCTCATACATTGATACCGGTCTTCAAGACTAGAATGATATTGGAGAGCCAGTAAGTCAATTATCGTATAAAATATTTTTTAAAAGAAAACTTACAACGACATCAGCCGGTGACGAATTAAGCACGATTTCCTCCACCACCTCCACACGCCCCGATGTGACTTACTGGTCTAGATCCTCATTACGATGCTGGGCCAACGTATTACAGAAAGCTCGATCGTTTGTTAAAGAGCAGGCCCGTTACCGCGAGTCGTCGGGCTGGCGGAAGGGGTTCGAGGAAATGTGGCGAAAGCTAGAGAAAAATGCAATTACAATGCCAATTAATGACACGTATAAACCAAAAGTTAAGGAATGGGTATGCACCTGTCCAGCATTTGCTATCAGTCGCTTCCTAGTCTGCAACCGCCTCATTCAATGGATGCATCCAGTCCCGCCTATTTTCTTCTTTGAAGCTGAGCGTTTTCGTGAACCGCCCTTCCTGAGACACGAAACCTTGAGGCTATTAGAGGAGCATTGTGGTGACTCGGCAACAGTTGCTATGTATCGTGATTTTGGGGATGAAGAAGATGACGACGACGAGGAAGGCCCTGCCAACGAGGATGAACCATGAGGGGAGGGAAGTCCACAGCATAGGAGGGATCCACAGGCAAGACAGAAGAAGATAGAAGACGATTGCGACGCCAGAGAACGAGAATGCTGCCATCATGTGCGAGTTGAACGAAAAGAACGAGCGCTTGCATTGACGGCAGATTGACAAACGTACTCCTCAGTGGGAAATACCTAAATCAATACGATAGATGCGAGGCAATGAACTGTCGTCCCGACACATCCCGCTGCATATCTGCGCCCGAACCATTGTGAAATGGCAGTGAGAAGTGGGCGAAAGACGAACCAAATTTCCCCCATGTGAGGATCCAACATCCCCCACCCTCCAGTACCAGCCAGCCACCGCCAGAAGATCCCTGAAAATCCAATCCGAAAGCCGACATGTGGCATGAGTCAAATGTTGTCATTGGCGTTTCGAGTGGTTGTACAGAGCTAAAATTCGATTGTTGAGTCGTTGGAGAATGTTATAGAATGGGCAATGGTCGATATGAAGGAGTAAGATCATGTTTCACGTAGGAAGCTAGAATCATAACTGAATGAGTCCTGGGAGCCTGGAAAGAACGAGGTATCGAAGTCGTGAACCGTTGGTCAATCGTTCGATTTGTGACCACAACCCGGAGAGAAGGAGGTCAAAGATGAGTGAGTGTTATGCAAACAATCTCTGCGCTCACAATTTGCGTAGTTCCAAAATAACAACATTCAACAACTTGCGCAGCTTTCCAATCTTGTCCGCATCTCCCGTCTCCCATCCCTGCTTCGAACTTTCTAAGATCACGCCGCATATCCGGTCGAATGGAAATTTCATGATAATGATGCGACGAATCACAATTGTCGACCTGGCTGCATCGTAACCTCGACTCCCAGCAATAAGGGCTTGTCCGCTTAGTATGTTCCAAACGAGGGCTGTATTCGACTGGTGCAATTCTGGGTTGATGTATGGTGCAAAACACTTAATCACTGTCCGTTGTGACTAACGGGTGTAGCAGGGTCATAAATTCATAAAATTCTTATCGGTCTAGCCATTCGACACACATTCATGAGAGGATCCAAACTGGCAGACCGTTTTTCGATTGGTCAAAACCCGACAGACGGTTAGTCTCGACCCAGCCAATCTGGATGATTGGGGCTGTGCCCGGCAGGAAGATTCCTCGTCGAGTTCATCCTCCTTTCCTTCTCCATACACGCTTTTGCAAGCCACAGGAATCCTGCACCCTCTCGCTGGAGAGCGTTGAGCATCCGCCAATCACGGAATTGGGCCTGGTGTTTTAGGCCGGCTGTGAATTCCGCGATGAGGTTGATATTGTCCATCAGGGCCTCCTCGAACTTGCGGCCATTGTGTTGGTGAGTTCCTTCATCCCCCTTATCCTCGTTGGCAGGGCCTTTCTCGTTGTCATCATCTTCACCCCCAAATCAGGATTCTCATTCGTTTCTTCATCAGGATACATGGCAAACGTTGTCGAGTCACTACAATACTCCACAGATGGCCTCAAGGTTTTGTGCCTCAAGAAGGGTGGTTCACGAAAGCGCTCAGCTTCAAGGAAGAAAATAAGCGGGACGGATGTATCCGTTAAATGAGGTGCTTGCAGACTAGGAAGCGACTGATAGCAAATGCTGGACAGGTGCATACCCATTCCTTAACTTTTGGTTTATACGTGTCATTAATTGGCATTGTAATTGCATTTTTCTCTAGCTTTCGCCACATTTTCTCGAACCCGTTCCGCCAACTCGACAACTCGCGGTGACGGGCCTGCTCTTTAACAATCGATCGAGCTTTCTATAATATGTTGGCCCAGCTTCGTAATGAGGATCTAGACCAGCAAACCACATCTGGGCATGTGGAAGTGATGGAGGAAAGGATGCTTAATTCGTCGCCAGCTGCCGTCGTTGTAAGTTTTGTTTTAAAAATCTTTGATACGATAATTGACTTACTGGCTCTACAATATCATTGTAGTATTCAAGACCGGTATCAATATATGAGCGCATCGAGCCCAGAGCTCGCAACAACAGCCTGCACGGTACCAATTCTGCCAAAGGTAGACCCACACCTCAGGTAGCTCGTGCTTCACACAGAAGTCGTACATGCGCTGAACAGCCCATCTTTCTATTAGTTTAGGATCTGGAGGGCCGCATCCAGGGATTATAGGATGGGCGCAGTAGTACCGCTCGATCATGTTGGTGATGGTATCGCGATAGAGAGGAGGGCAAAGGTATGCTGTCCTCGCTTTTCGTCGTCGTCGTCGTCGCTAACACTTGACTGTTCATTTTCTGCAGATCCGCCCAGTGCCGCCACCCCTTCCTGTTCCTCGATTATTGGAGGATGCATCGCTGGGATCGATATCCTAAATCCTGCACCACAAATGACACGACCGACCGCGGAAGCAACATTTGGCATCCGCAACTTTATTCAAAGTAAGTTTGTCATGTCGCTGAGTAGTGGTAATTGTTGACTCTGAGCGGCAGGTGGATGTGCCGCGGTGGGTGGTCGAGCAGATAACTGTGGGCCCACGCGAGCTGCAGTTTCTGGCAGCGGTTCGATGAGAGGAGGCTGTTCATTGTCGAGTATATCCCCCTCACAATCATCGACGTCCATTCTGCCTTTTCTTGAATGATCTGGAGGGCTTCGAGAGGCATTCGAACATGCAACCGTATGAAGATATGCTGGCTGCCATGCTTGTTTTGTCGTACTTGACCAACATTGCACTTTTACGTGGATACCGCTTCATTCGGCATCGCGATGTTTAACATCTGGCTGCTCTGATTTTTTCGAAGGCTTCTTCCGATGTTTATCCTGGCTACATCAAACCGTGTCATATGCCCTCCTTTTAGTGGACGATTGTCACAGGACACTTTTTAATTGGTTAGTTTTTGTTCTATTGCACTTTCAATAATGTACTGACATGAATCTGCATCCAGCAAGTTTCCATAGCTCCTGGGCGAGTATATGGGTACATTCATTTAGCGTTACAAGATCGTCCTCCTCAATTGTGTATGTACCATGGAAGTTGACATGTGAGCTTGCGTTAAACTGAGCACGTAAGTCTTGAAACAGGTCCTCTGCATCCATATAGTCCTCTACAACCTGAGAGGTATGTGATTGTATATCCGATAGCATTTCAATGTCATAACTGACGTCCTCACTAAGGTCCATAAAAGGCATTCCATCTTCGTTATTATTGCCATCGTCGGACATTATTCCTGGGTTTTCTTGGACCAAAGCAGGACTTGGAGACCTTGTACGTTGAGAAGGTCTTCCTGCCACTGGAGGGCCCCCTTCCCGGGCGCGTTTTCTCGCTTTTGACGCGTCTGCTGTGCTTGGTGCTTCGACAATTTTTTGCCTTGAACGGCTCTGTTGGACCAACCTTGTTTGACGATTGCGGCAGGGATTGCATCGCTTGAATTGCTCAGTTGCAAATCTTTTACAGCTAGGCTTGCTGCATTAAACTGGAGGGGGTTTTCGTCTGTATTGACCACGTTGTAGTCGTAAACATGTCTCTTGCATATAGTACACTACCCACCATTTCACGTACATAAATATTCATAAGAATTACCCCTAACTGAGAATGCGCTACCGCGCAAGGACAAACAGATACTAAGCTCTAACCCCTAACTCAACTCTGACCTTGGTTTTTGTCAGTTTGGTTATGGAGCGAGTCATCTAGTCACCGCTACTTTGTGACAGTGGCCAAATCGGTCAAGGTAAAAAATTGCTAATCACACTGAGGTGAGCGGGCGGGCAGGTGCCGCAGGTGCCGCAGGCAGAGAAATTTTTACTGTTCACGGCCAAAGCTGCTCAGAAACATGTAAAGGACTTCAGTTCCAGGAAATATGTCTCACACCAACGGGTTCCAGAGATAGTTGCCTGTCGATTTGATAGTAAGATAAGATTACATTACGAGTCCTTTACGTAAGTAAAGACTCGTTCTTTACACAGGGACCCAGCGAGGGCGCAATGTCAAGAATCTATCTTTGTGCGAATATATTTCCTGTTTTGTCTTTAATAACGTGACGTAAACGTGAATTGCTTTTGTAAAATCGGCTTCTCCCGATTTATTTTTGCCGAATGATCCGCTTCGTAATCAGCGAGTCTATCGTCTCTCCTAGACAGACTTCGATATATGTGATGTACCCTACGGCTCACGATATATGAAGTCTGTTTTTTACCACGCCCTCCGAACCGTGTCAGAAAGTTGTTATATAATCTTCGGACTTTGAAAATAGGATCGCGCGCACTTTGCTTGACAAGAAAAAGATCTATAAAGACAATTTGGAGAGAGAAACTTTTAGAAGGTTTCAATCAACATTCATGCAAATTTTGAGAGCTTTCAAACAGATGTGGAAGTGCTGGACACCCATGCGTCCGGCTCAAGGCAAAGTCAAAAGATTATGTAAGCGACTTTCTGCTCAGTCTGCACCGGATTGAAAGCTGCCGCAAAACTCCTCCTCTCAACGCAAAATTTAAACCATCTATTATTCAAGCCAAATAAATGTGCTATACCTTTCAAAAGGCTTGAATTATCTGTGTTGTCGTCTACTAGACACGTCAATAATTCAAGCTCCGAAGATTACATAAGAACTTCCTGACACGGTTTGGACGGTGTCGTAAAAAAAAGGACTAGCGAGTCAGATGATTTGAGGAGGCAGAATCTCGTGATTCCGTGTGGTTGGGAAAGTGACTGCATAGGGTTCAGGTCACGTGATTCTATGCCACTTGAAGTTGAGATGCAAACCAGACGTGTTATGTTGTGGTTAGCCTATATAGTCACCTTGAGCATGTGTTGTAGTGTAGTTGACTCACTAGTAAGAAGCTAGAAGGAGACCTTTAAGTATCTGCACACAGACACACACTGAAAGTATTAGGAAAATTCTAATATAATTGGGAGGTGAGTGGGTGCAATGTTATGGATTCTTCCTGAGGTGGTGAGGAAGAAACACTTGGGTGTACTCACATGTACTTCATCAAAGAAACTCATTGCAATCTGCACATGATTTTTGCATAAGTTTTCTTGCTTTATTTGCCTTACAAAGCCCTGGTTTTACTTGGCACAATCTCCCATACTCAATGGGCAAGTGGAACCACACTCAAGTCTCAACTCCTTCCATTGCTTTGATAACATGACATGAATTCTGAATTCCGTTGCATTTGTCATCCAGCATTTTGATTGTACTATCACCAGTGTTTGTAAATTGACACTTTTCATTTATAACTTCACAACTGCAGCTTTGTTAAATCTAATTTTTAGCACTCTCATATAGACAGCTCATATGAACATTAATCTGAATTTTTATATTTTTATGTTCAATGTAAGAGCCAAAATATTGTAATGAATGTGCTAAAAAGTGCAAAATCAGGCTCTGACATCACAAAATAGCTCTCTTTTCTCCAGTTTTTGCATTGTGCATAGCAGGTCATTCATTATATAGCTTATAATTTTTTGAAGCCATAAAGTGTGAGGAAGGATGGTAAAATATGGCCCCACATAGTAAAATGGCTCCTTTTTCTCTATTTTTTGGTATTGTGCATAATGAATTGTTCAGTATATGTAATTATAAATTTTTGATGATAAAAGTATAAGCATAAGTGAGCAAGGATGGTTCAAATCAGTCCCACAAAAGGACTCGTTCACGCCATGCAAAGCAATGGCCATCAAGCCAAGTATACTATATGTGGTATCTCCACGTGATCTGACCAAATTCACAACAAAAGAAACTCCGTCAGTTTTGCAAATTTTGGAAATCTGTCTGACAGTTTTGTTCCTATTGTAAATCTAAGCATTTCTGTCAGAGGGATAAGAAAACGGGTGAGATTTTGGAGACCAATTTCGGTTGTACAAAAGTAGTGGTGACCAGGTGATTTGCTCCATAGGTTTTATGATATTGTGACCACATTGGTCACATCACGAGAACGATCAGGCTGAAGGGCATGTTCGCTCCACCACCCTGAGTACCTTGTCTCCCTCCCACCTGCCCCCTGTCATTTTCAATGAGCCTCTATATATTGTTATCTCACCCATATTTCAAGTAAAGAGCCATGGGTTATAATTTTGATATTATTTTTAAGTCTTTTTTTCACAATGTGCCTGTAACAAACCAAAAATTGAAGCTCATTGACAAGTTCATAATGACAACGCTTAAGGGACGATGACGACAGACAATGAGCCAGCAGAAAATATGTGACAAGAGGTGACAAGTGGGTAAAAATTGGGAAAATCACATGAAATTGGTTGTATTTGGTATCAAAGGCTCAATCTCCTTTTTAAGGACATGTGCCTAACTTAACCCACCCAAACTGAGAGATGGCCCAGATCCCAAATAGGGCCTTAGAGTAATCTTAAGTATGATTTGAAAAAATTAAAAATGAACTCTGCAGGAATTGAACCATCAAGCATAGAACAAATGACTTAAGGTGAGAACCACTTGGCCAAACTGGCATATACATTTATTGTTTGTAATTAATCATATATGTACCCTTAAATTTTACATATTTATATTTGGAATTGAAGAAACAAAGCAAGTGAGACAACCAGTTTTGAGCCTCTCATGGGTCTGTGTCAAATGGCTTGACCAACAAGGATTTTATGAAGTTTTGGCCCTGCTACACCTGTTAGTCACAACTTGGTGATGAATAAGTGTTTTACACCATATATCCAGCTGGAATGGCACCAATCCCAAATTAAGTCTAAGCTCTTGTTTGGAACTTGCTAACTGGACAGGCCCTTTGGGAAACTGGTGTTCCTCTCCCACTCTCTCACATTCCTTAAAAGGAAATATATACAATTTAAAGATAGATAGTTACTTATAACCGTTAGGGATAAATGCTGGTTAGGTAGAGTAGTTACAGGTGCAAGTTATTTGTTGTGTACTCAATAGTTCAATTCCTATTGAGTGCATTTTTGTTAATTTTTTTAGTACCTCAGGCAATTTCCCAATTACCATAAATATTTTTAATACTGCTTTTAGTTATGTTAGACATTGTTAGATAGTTAGACTAGGAGGTTTGGGGTTAGAAGGTTAGATCTAGGGCTTAGGTATCCATTTCTCAATGCAGTAGTGCAATCTGGGTTAGGTTACAGGGTTAGTGTGGCTGGTTATGTTAGGTGGTTGGTGTATATTTTTGAATCTTTTATTATCATGCAACAGCAGACATGGTGCTAAAACACACAGGTGTAGATGTACACCACTCTGCACTATTGTATCTACTAGTGCTCAAAACATAGAGAGCAACAAACTTGTATATCTAGGGCTCTATTTTTAAGGTATAGGGAGATGTAAATTAGTGCTCATTATGAGCCAGGGGTTAGTGTAGGTTAGATTGCTTGAGAACACACATAAGCACATCCTTGAGTGCACACATATGTAAACCCATAGGGGAAACACTCAGAACCTCACTGAAAGGAGGTGACTCACACAAACAGAACAAAAACAAGACATGTATTTGGGAAGCATGTACTATGAGCAAGCAGAAGAAGAAAAGAAAGGAAAAAGAGAGAGAACCCTAAGTGAGATGTTCCCTTATATATATAGGGGACATCAGCATGTACCAACCATGGAAGGACCAGCTGCATTCTTACACTCTCCCCACCCACAAAGAAGAAAATGAAACAGCAAGAACAAGCAAAATATTAGTAGAAAAAAATTAGAAATATTAGAAGTTAACATAAATCTGTGCACAGGTGCATAAAAACCCAGAGGGAAAGCTACTGCAGGCAAAGCTGAAGGAAGAACTATATAAAAGCCTAAAGAGTGTGGGATCACTAATAGACATCCATGGCTTTGTTGTCATCCAACTCAGTACCTGCTGAGATGTTTAGTGCAGGGTGTCTTTGCAATTGCCCAATACACAACACCCAATCAAATATTTATATTGATCAGTTCGATCTGGGAGGGTAAGCTTGTAAGGCTTATTACAATAACTAGTTGGGCTGAGTATAGACTGAGGCAATCGCTTAAAGGTGATCACTAATAGCTAGAGAAGCCTCTTTAGACAGGCGAGTACACACCAGACACTGAAATATCAATGGTGATCTCTCAAAGTGAGGGTGATCACCAATATCAAGGGATTGCTTTTGGGGCGAGTGTACATGGGACACTTAACAGTTCTCTTTATAAAACCCAAACTCAAACTATCAAACACTATAAGTAATCACCCATATTGACATGTAGTAGATCCTTAGTTTCTATAAGCAACTGGGCACACTAGTCCACAGTCCTTAGTTTACTATAGGCAACATACTGAACAGTCAGATTTCTCTGACAGTTGTCCCTAGTTACTATGAGCAATCCCTAGTCTTTATAGGGTTCCAACCCATACTTAACAATCCCCAGGGCAGTCTTACTATAGGCAACATTCTGAACAGTCGGAGTTCTCTGACAGTTGTCCCTAGTTACTATGAGCAATCACTAGCCATATAGGGTCCAACCTGTACTTAACAATCCCCAGGGCAGTCCATGGATAACTTATAAAAGCCTGCTTATCAAGTCTAATAGACCTGACATTGAATATAACAATGGTGATTGCTCACAAAACCAGATAGCACCTAATTGCTTAAGGTGAACTGTAGTGTTTGTTTCTTATCACACAAATCACTAGTCCACAAAGTATTAATACTGGAATTCTTATTCAGAGTAAATTCTGATATCAAATCTGGGGTGTAGATTACTTGGTTCCTATTCTAAGATACAGGGCTGTTTTTATAGACTAAATAGATACTTTAGCTTGTGATAATTGAAAGAGACTAAGAAAAAGGAAGGAAATGGGCCATGTGCTGCCTAGCCTTTGCTGCACCAATTATAATAGTGGAAAGTACTAGTTTGCCTGGGCTATGGCACTTATTTGAAGATAACATTGTTGTCCATGCAGCAGTGCCTCCTTGGGTAGTGATCACCCAACTTATTTTATCAGATGGCTTGTGGTTAAGGCATGTCAGGACTAGATCACTTAGGGGTATATTTCCTAGGAAACCCTACCAAGGTTCCCAAGCACAGTTGCTATTGGTTTAGGATCTCCTGGAACAGCAGGTGCCCTTATCATGAGGCAAGTTACCTCTAGTATCATGTGGCAATCACTGACTGGGCGATCCCTCACTCACGTTGGCTGCATTGCAAATTACAAGTTTTTATAGTCGGATCTAGTAGACCACTATATGCTGAGTTGTACACAAGATTTCAATTGCCAATACATTCAGTCCATGGGGTGATCCCCTGTGTGGTGCAGTGATGTCTGATCCCCAAGCAGTTGATTGCCTAATTTAGTGAACAGCCTTTGTGAGGCCTGGACACAGTGATTGCTTTTGCTAATTAATAAGGTTTCCATCACCTGGCAATTGCTTGGTAAGAGACTGATGGGTGTTTACCTCTTGTAAGAGCCAAGGTCATTTCTTAGGAGTTCTTCCTTGCATGGGACTAATAGCATGATCAATGAGTGTTGAAGGACAGCTTGTTTATGCTTACTCATCTCTTAGACAGACACGTCACTTCCATTCTCGATTCCTCCTTCCTATTTCGCACTTCACCCTTTCAGTCACCTTATGCCTTTATCACTTCCTATATCTTCATCACCACTCTCCCTCCATTTAGTCTCACCAATCCTTCATTTGGTTCAATGTATTGCTTCCACTTCCTATGTAGCTCATTCTCTGCATCACACTCGTTTTCACTTATACTTGCGCATTCACTTTTTGTACCTCAGCTGCTTTCTACATTTGCTGAGGTACACATACTTTTCACTACCTTTGTATAGATGCTTACTCTTGTTCTGAACAGTGTCTAATATTACATTTAAGGTAGAACAATTGTATAGCTGCTTTCTACATTTGCTGAGTGTCTAACATTACATTTAAGTTATCAACAGGTTGTTAGGAATCACTGATCAAGTGACCTTGGAAAAGAAATGACTGGGAGTGGAATTGAACCGATGACCTCCAGCTATATATGCCAGTGCTCTACCACTGAGCTACACAGTCAGTGATAGATAGGGAGTTCAATATCCAACAATGGGACAGGCAATTGCTTTGGGCACTCAGTTAGGGTTGCGTTGATAGCTGTGTAGAAAACTAAAGGTAGTCTTTGATTTGTAATGCTGATTAATAGTGTTACGATCTCAAGTTAGAATCACGCAGTATGCGTAATCTAACCACCAATTGTTTACAAGAACAAGTTCAAGTTCAAGTTGAGCAGGTTAAGCAGGTTGGATTCTCAAGAACTAGCTAAAGAATACAGTGGATCCTTCCTGGTATAAATACTATGAACTGTACAGCAAGTTGAAACGAGACAAAATGTTCATCAGCAGATGTATATAAGAATAGAAGAAACAGATCAATCGTTCATCAAAAGATGTATCATAAAAGATAGAAGTGAAAAGTCCATCAGAGATATGATGGAGTTTCATAGATATGATGGAAGCGAAGTTCATCAGAACAGATGATGAAGTATCAATGATGCGAAGGATGACAAAGAAAAGAAAAAGAAAAGAAAAGAAAAACACTTGTCGTAACAAATAGGCCACACTACACCTTAGTTAGTTTTTAAGGTCTACTATGCTCGTTGGCCCACTAGGAAGTGAAGCCTCAAAGCCTAATAGTCTGGCGTGTCTCCTACCCTTCACTAGTATAATGTACTAGTTTATTACAGATAACAATTGCAAAAATAAGGGCCTCTGTGTCTCACTATGAATTGTAAGCTCAGAATAGATTACACCCTTTCAATGGCCATGACAACAACATGTACAACGGCCACAATGACAATGACAACGACGTGTCGACAGCCACAACAACAACAACAATGTGTATGACAAACGAAGCAGACACGACAACACGACATATGGACATGCCGGATGCATACGACGGCCACCACAACATGTACAAAGGCCACCATGACATGGACAAAGGCCACCACAATGTGTACAACAGCCACCACAACGACAACAATGTGTACGGCAGGGCTATGGGGCGACATGGCCATCCTCTTGCCCCCTTTTTTCTTCTTTTTTTCTTTTTTTTATCTTGTTTTCTCATTTTTTTTCATGTTCATGTGCTTCTATATTTATTTGAACCAACTATGTACCCTCTTGCCTACTTTTTTTTGTCTGTTTCGTATGTTTTTCTTTTATTTCTTTTGTTTTATATATTTTTATATATTTCTTTTTTATGTTTCAGTGGTGATGAACTTTGCTAGTAGATAATATGATAGATAATAATGTAGTATATAGTTTTAATATATTATATATACATTCTTGCATGAATTTACTCTAAGAAAATACATTCCAATTTAAATCTGGCTATAGCTGGACTTTGTGAAATTCAATAAGTCTGCTCTCTGATGGCCTAAGCTGGAATATTGTTACCCAGGTATGGAGCCCAGGTGGATTCTAATTGGACTCCACCTGGCCTCCACCTGGCCTCCAGTTGGATTCAAGTGGAATTGCTTGAAGTCCACCTGGAGTCCACCTGAACTCCACCTATCAAAGATAATTTTCTGAACACTTGCATATGTTCCACATGGAGTATATGGGTGGAGGTAAAGTACACACACTACCCCTTAGTTAGTTTGTAAGGTTTACTACACTTGTTGGCCCACTAGGAAGTGAAGCCTCAAAGCCTAATAGTCTGGTGTATCTCCTACCCTTCACTAGTATAATGTACTAGCTTATTACAGATAACAATTGCAAAAATAAGGGCCTCTGTGTCTCACTATGAGTTGTAAGCTCATAATGGTTTACACCCTTTCATCCACAATCCAACACTTGTTTTTGTAACTGTGGCCAGCCCATTGCATGAGGTAATATATTGATTTGCCAACCTCCTTGTGGTCAACAATTCTGTCAACCATGAATTTGTTGCAGCCATTGATGATAATTGGGCCAGGTCACTCCAAGGTCCTCTTTGGGAACTTCACATCATCATTTGGGACCAAGGCTTGACGAGAGAAGTGTGAAATGTAGAAAAGGTGTTTGGTGCATTGGGCATGTCAAGGGTCACCATAGAGGTTGCATTGTGTGTATCTATCACCAGAAAAGGACCATCAAAACACAGCATGAATTTTGCAACACACTTCTTACCTGTCACCCTGTAATTGTGTCGCCTGTTGACTGTATTTAGCATCACCTTATCATCCACCTTATAAGTAGGATCATTGGCCCTGCAAGTGTTAGCAAAGTAAGACTGGGCAATTTTAGCCATCATCAGATTATCTTCTGCCTGGCTGACATCCATGGTGATATTTTCTACAACCTCACTGGCAGATATATAGTACTTAGAAGGACAAATGGGCACTGACAGCAGCAGTGGAAACACATACAGTGACCTGCCAGTTTTCAACTGGAATGGTGAGAATCCTGTTGACATGTTGACAGTATTTATCCACTGGAATCTGATGTGGGGCAAAGCATGAACCCAACCCATCTGGTTGCACTCAATGTGGTGATGGAGCAACTGTTTTATTGTTTTATTTGAGTGTTTGCTCTCCCCATTGGTCTGGGGGTGATAGGTGGACAAACACTTGTGCTTCATGTCAGTAAGAATCATCAAATGTTTCCAAAATTTTGACACAAAAAGCTTGTCCATGTTGGTAATAAAGTTTAATGGTAACCCATTTTCACAATACCTTCATTGAAGAATAAGACAGCCAATTTCTCAGCTGTTATATCAGTGTGCATTGGGATTATATGGGCATCAGAATTCAGATGATCAGTAATGGACAAAATACAATTAAAACCCTTGCTTCAGGCATAGGGCCAATAAAGTCCATTGCAACCAACTCACAACACTCATCTGGAATAGACAGAGGGTGCAGAGGCCCCAAAGCTTTAGTTGTCAAACCCTTATTCTATTGGCAGTCACTACAACCTGGAATATAACCATTCTCCAAATCAGATCTCATTCCAGGCCAGAAGTAAGAGTTACAAATGGATTCATAAGTCTTAAAAAACCCAAAATGACCAAGAGTGTCATGAGCCAGGATAAAAATATCCTCACATATGCCACACAATGCTGGCACCATTAAACATTCACCAATAAACCATAAGCTGTCTTTAATCTTGACCTCTGACATGCCCCAAGCCATGGCAATCAGCTTTTACACCAAGGGTCTTTGATGTAACCGTCCCTAATCCTATCTATCATATCATCATCAATTGATACACACATAGAGCATTTAAGGCCTGCCGGTGCAGGATCCACACTGGCAAGGGCCACTACTGTGTTGAACAGATTGTTTGATCTCACTCTGTCCAAGAAGGCAATTTCATGAGATGATGGAGGGGACAGATAAGGGTGAGTGGCCATTTTCTGTGCCTCTAATGGATCAGACTTGGACAGGTAGAGATACCTGGACAGCATGTCTGCAATGGTATTGTCTTCTCATTTGACATAGACAAATTTACAGTCATAAATAGTGAGCTCTTCCATCCATCTTCCTTGACATCTTGACAATTTTTTTGGGTAAGGAAATTCAACAAGGTTTTATGGTTGGTGCACATGAAAAATTCAGCACTGAGTAAGTCAACTTTCCAATTTACAGAGGGCATGCATAATTGCTAACATCTTTTTTCATGTACAGCATAGTTAAGCTCAGCCCCTTTAAGGGTAGAAGAGTCAAATGTGACTGGCTGAGCTATCTCTCATGTCAGGCCAAACAAAAGTACAGCACCAGTGACTCAATCACTGGCGTCAGTGGTCACAAAATTTTTATTTGTATCAAGCACATTATGATCGACCATTGTAAGACACTCATGCAACACCACAATATGCTTTATATTATCAAAGGCATCCTGATAGATCTGATTCCATGGTGGAAACTTTTTATCACATTCTTTAGTTGTCAAATGATCCAGTATATCACTCTGAACTACCAACTTCAGCAGGAAAGCTGCAAGGTACTGCACTAAACCCAGGAAACCATGCACTTGTTTAGCAGAGCATGGCACAGGCCACTCTAGTATGCAATTCACCTTCTTTTCATCAGCTTCGGTCCCCCGTTGAGAAATAAGGTGACCTAAGAACTTGACTTTGTAACAGAACAAGTGAGTCTTTTTTCATTCACATACAGTTTGGCCACCTGCAAAGCATTCATAATTGTGCAGACATTCTGGATGTGTTCATCCATAGTCTGTGACCAAATAATGATATCATCAAGATATATATAACATATCTTCCCAATGTGGGCCTGCAGTGCATTGGATATGCGACACTGATGAATAGCAGGAAAATTCCAAAAACCCATTGGCATGACACACCATTCAAATTTGCCAAACAGAGTGCTACCAGCTGTTTTGTGGACATCTGGATGCATCCACATCTGAAAGAAGCTATTGGTCATGTCAATACTGGCTCATATTTTCCCTTTTGCACAATCAGCAAGGATGTCATCAACCCTCAGCATTGGAAAATTGTATGGTGCAGTGTTTGCATTTAGTTCACAGTAGTCACACACCCAATGTGGCATTGCATTCAGGTCAGGCTTCAGAATAATAAAAGAAGGAGAAAGGTTCAGAGCTTTAGTCAGGAAAATGAAGCCAGACTGCACTTGCATATTAATCAGCTTCTCAAAGTTTGCACGAAACTGCCAAGGTGTATTGTATTTTTGTTGAGAGATTCTCTTGTAAGCATCCTTAAGTTTGATTGTGGCCATATTGGCACATGGAAGCTCATCAACATGTGGTATTGGCACAAAAATTTCTTTGTACTTGGCTTTAAGGTCGTTTTCCAAGGCTTGCAATTTGTCCTTAGAAACTAACTGCTCAATAGTACCTTTGATCAACCCAATGACATTGACAGGTAAAACAAACTCAAAATGCTCCTCTTCTGTCAAACACGCAAGGTGCTCTGCACACTTCCATTCAATTCACATAACATATTCTTTTGGCAGTTAATTATGTGCTTGCGATGACTCTTTGGTAACAATTTGATTATTGGGTTCTTCAAGCTAGTCTCATTTAGCAAGTCAAAACTGCAGGATTTATCAATTGCAGTATGTGCATCATGGTCAGTAATGATTTTATTGTGCAAAAGGAATGGGAGACCCAAAAGAATGTTTGTACACAGACCAGGTGCAATAAGAGCTCTAGCAGATTTAGATGACCAGGTTTTGTTCAATGAGGACAAGGACAATGAAACATAATCATACAATAGCATAGCTTTTGAGGAGGACTGCATTGCAACAGTAATGCAAACAGGTTCTTTGAGTTTTTGGATGGGTAGCACAAGGTCGACAACAGTTTCAGGTCTGATGAGAACCAGATGAGCACTGTTGTCAAGCAGACAATCAAAAGAGAGGGGAAAGTCAGCATCACTGATGACATTCGCTCACCACACAAGGTGGGGTATGGAGACCAGGCTCATCTCAGGTTCTGGTGAACAATTGTCATCAGATGTGTCCAGAGAATTACCACTTCCAAGAACAAACAAAACAGTGGAGGGCAGCACCGCTGCAGCCATGTGGAGGTCCACATTTGACATAGCAGATGAGGGGGAACATCTGAGACAGGTTCAATGAAGCCACCAATGTGCAGCATGTTTGTGAAGCCTGTGGACGGTGCAGACAGATTGTTAACAGGCAGAGGCAGACCAGATGAAGATGACATTCTGTTTGATGAGGGGGGACTCTGTGCAAGAGCATTTATGCAACCATGAGAGATGCTAGATGAGTGCATACAGCATTCTGCGTGATAGGCATGTAGGAAACAGGGTTCGGATAGCCATTTGTGCAGGCATCTCCACAGTGGCCAACATAAATGTGTCAGCATTTGAAGCAGCCCTCGTGCTCACACAGGATATTGCGTTCATCAGCAGTTAGTGGAGGCACACAGGACAGGTTTGCAGGGCAGGCATAACTGCCAGTGTTAGCTCTACTGACATTGATAGAGTTTACCCCAGACACCGGCAAGTACATCGATGGCATATTTGGAGCATGAGAATTTGCAAACAGCTTCAGTGCAGGGACATACAAATGTGCAGCAGCAAAACACAAATGCTTAGCACCAGTCTCTTTGGTGACATCGAGAGGCCCTGCTGCACACTTGAGGTGCACCTGGGAAACCATATGGTCAACCTTCTGCATTTCCTTCATCTACAAGTCAAGCTTGGTAACCAGATTGACACGTACGTGTTCCTCTTCTGACATTGCCTCAAAGGCCAGCACCAAGGCTCCCAACATGTTTGTCTCCAGCAGCTTGCACAGCCGTGCATCACCAGTATGGAAGTCGGTCCCAAGCAATAAATTATTGCCTTGCATTACACGTTCAGACCAGTCCTTGAAGGTATCTGTGTTGGTCATCTTCAAAGTCATAATTTTCCGTATAATTTGGTGTTCCCAGTCTTGGTCCAGAAAATGGCAGCAGAAGTCATGCATAAACATGGCAAAGGTGAAGGCAGGAGAAAAGAAGGCATCATGGTTATTCTCGATCTAATTAGCAATCCTGATATCCTCAAAACAGTCGATGACTGACAAGACCTTATCAGTGTCATCTACTTTAAGTTACGGAAGTATGCCTCAGCATGGCATTGCCACTGGGCAACAATGGCAGGGCTGAGCTTTCCTGCAGACAGGGCTGAGGGGTGCTTCTGCACAGCATTGAAAGACACAACTGCCACAGATGCGACAAAGGCACTGTTTGTAGGAGCAGCCATGGTGACAAAGCTTGAAAAACTCTCAGACAAGGAGTCAATACAGAAGTCGCTGTGGGGTGTGATCACAGCAACAGGGGCAGGTCGCAGTAAGGGCAACTGCAGTAAGGGCAACTGAACAGGTGCAGCAGCAGATGGTGTGTGAATGAAAGGCAAAGCTAGGGGCTGGCCCCACAACCTAGCAGATGAATGCAAAGGAATGCCAACAGAACATTTAGGGACCAAACATTTAGGAGCCAGAGCGCAATGGGACTGTGCAACATTATCCATTATCAGCATGGAATCGAACAATAACAAGACCAATGGGAATAATGAGACCAGATTAAACTAAATGCAGTAACACGATAAGGTTATTCCTATGGCAGAATTAAGAGAAGCAGCAGGGAGAAATGATAATTCCCAAAAGGGAAGAACAGGGGGGATTAAAAAAGAAATGATGAAGGAAGCAATAACGCTGAGTGACTATATGCATGATAATACTGATATAACTGATATAAGCACCCACAAGTGACTATATGTGCAACAATATAGGACAATGCAGGGTGATATAGATGAAGTCTGACAGCAAGGG